>JAXCGZ010021564.1:12500-32500 GCA_037179515.1 Halocaridina rubra
TCCCTTTTTCTCTACATTCTCCAGCCATATTTTTCTGAGTTATTTCTTATTTTCTCAACAACTTTTCCCCTTACTTATATGGGATCTCCGTTTCTCATAAGATTCATTCATCGCATGCCGTTACGCACCACTACTCCACTCATTTCCCTTTTCCTACAAGCCAACTCGCTAGTTTCTCGATTGTGTGTATGTGTGCGTGGGTGGGTGTGACACACACGTAGTGGTTATCCAACCCCCTAACTCATGCCATCCATTTTCTCTTTCTTGTGGATAGAACTCATCTGCTCCTGATGCATCCCCTTATTAGCTCATTTGCATTAAATGAAGTATCTACGAGTTAAATCTCTGATGATTCGTAATGTATTCATACGTCGCACGGGATATCATAAAACAGAATGAATTTTGGGACAAATCAATCAGAACTGCACACCTTGTTTGTTTGTTTTTCATTCACATACTAACCAAGATTTTTTCTTTTTAAATATCAATGACCCACTTATTTTTGCAGCTTTTCAACATTAATCTAACCAAAACTAGTCTATGAAGCATAATGGACTACTATACCTAAAGAACTGCCCCAAAACCTCCCTGTTCTATGAGCAAAGAGTAATATTTTCACATAGCTATTTTGAGAATGTGGTAAGACCAGAAACAGCATTTGACATATCTTTGTTTCCGCCTACTCAGAAAGAGTTGGAAAGTCACAGGCCATCAATGTAACAAACAGCACTAAGAGCTTAAGCACGAGAATAAGTATATTAATGTCCCTCCAGATCTGGTTCTATATCATGGACATCATTTCTTGCACCATCTATTGTAACAAATATAAAATAAATCAAGCTATTAAAACTAAATGAGACTACTCTTATCTACATTATATCATTAATAAATAGCTTTCACGCACTAAACAGTGTTGAACCTAAAAATGAACAGTACCAAAAAGGCTGTCAGTCATCCGTACCTCAAGGAGTGTCAGAACTAAGGTAATGTCGTAACTAAATAAAGGAAAATAAAAGACTGCGCACATCCGTTCCCAAAGAAATGTATATCAGAGAGAGCAGTGTCATAAGGACTACGGTACATCCGTACTTCAAGAAGTGCAGCACCACAACAGCTGGTGTGCATTACTTAAGAAATGTCTTGCCTGCATACCTTGAAAATGTCGTATGTTAAGAGCACTATCAAAGTAGCTGCCGTACAGCAGCCCGTCAAAGAAATGGCATAGCTGAAATAAAAAATATTGTAGTACCTCATGAAGTATAGTATCACAAGTACTGCCGTTCATCCGTACCTCAAGAAGTGTCGTCCTTTTCTAGACTTCTACCTTCAAACCTTTAAAATGACTACATCTTCCCTTTAATTACACTCCCCTTTCCCATATACCATTCCCCCCAAAAAAAATTTCACTTCTTTTATTACGAAGAACATCCTCAACTCATTAGACACTTTCCTCCTCCTTCATCCACCTCGTCCTACAATTAAGACATTCCTCAAACACAATTACTACATTTTTCCTGTCACAATTCAATTCTTCATGACTTACCCTACTCAAGGGCCCCTTTCTATCTCTAGCATTAACCCCTTATTTAGTGCATTCTTTAAGTTGGGGGTCCCTGTCCCTGTAATCTCTCTCTCTCTCACACACACAATCATACAATATTTTTTATTTATATAAAAGTTGCGAGGCGAGCACATAATCTCCTCACTGCAGTGCCTACTGCAGTGAGAGGGGCTAATTTTACCAGTTGCTGACATACAGTTTTATATAAAGTCTTGCAGTATAAGAAATATTTTACCTTAACTAATCACATTACAACTTAGAAAAAAAAAAGTTCCATGCTGTCAAGAACTACTTACAAGACGTACTCACTGTGGCTATCAGGAGACAGAGGCTATTTAAATCTATATCTTCTGAAGTATCTTGACGTCATATAAATAAACTTTGAATAATAATGTGCAAAAACAATTACTATAACAACTCTTGTGTTCAAAAACTGATAAAAGTGTGCTTAATGTATCTATTTAGGAGACACGTGCTAATTGAGCCTACGGCTGATGGAAAATTTCCAAATAAAGCCTTCTCATACTTACAAATGCTTCAGATTCATATACATACTACAAAAAAAAAATAAAAAAAAACACGACACACAATCAAGAACTGCTAAATGCAGAATTGCTTTACTTTACTTCTCTGAGGATGGTTTTAGTGTGAACCGCAAGTTAAGACCGCACATTAATAAATAGAAAATAAAGTACATCAGTACGTAATTTTTTCTCTCTCATCTAATTTGCAGGCCACTAGTCACCTTGGAAGCTACTCTTAATGTTAACTGTTTATCGAAAACCACATCTACTCATCAACAGCACCGACAACATTTTTTTTACTTAGAGAGAGAAAATATTGTCATCCTCATATTAGTATAGATGCCTTGCCAAATTCTAATCATTAAACGATTTAATATCGTAAACTCGGACGACCAGGATCCCACACCAAATACAAAAATGCAGAGGCACTAATTCCACAGCACTTGAGTATGCGTAAGCCATGGCTTGATTGGCTCAACATGAGTCTGACCTACCAAGGGCCTAGAGTTCGAGCCTACCTCGTAAACGAAGTTTTGTATTAGCCGTATCAAAGATGCGATAGAATCAGTAGTGGAGCTTGTCTTTCCCTAGCCCCTGCAGATTCATCAGGCATATCGGGTACACAAATGGATATGGCTAATACTAAGAGCTCAGGCGTGAGAACAGGCATGAGTAATTTGCTTACCCTGAAGTTCTGCACATGAAAATTACACTCACATAAGCTCTATGCTGCTAAGAAAAACCGTTGGTCGCTGTTCAAATAGCTTTAGCGTTCGTATGTACTCGTATAATTAGATAAGAAGTTATGTGTGGTCTTCTTTCATCATCTCAATATTTCATTACAATGACTTCACAGAGTATTAAAGGACGCCATCCATGGAAGGCGAATTTGATCATGCATTCCAAGGTACGATGGTCTCAATATGAGAGAGAGAGAGAGAGAGAGAGAGAGAGAGAGAGAGAGAGAGAGAGAGAGAGGAGAGAGAGAGAGAGAGAGAGAGAGAGAGAGAGAGAGAGAGAGAGAGAGAGCAACTACAACATGACTAAATAATAAACACCCTTGCAATGAAAATATACTTTTTAATAACTTATTTTAACCCCGGGAGTAGAAATAGGACCGAGGCCGATCAAGTAAAGCCAATCCCTCCCAGTGTCCAGTGTTAATGATAATCCCTTCTTCGCTGGTCAACATAATCCTTTCTGAAGACACACGTATATAATAAAGTTATGCAACTTCTAGCATCAGCTACCTAAAATGAGCAAGGAAAGCTATCACTTATATTTTCTGTTGGTAGAGATTTTCTTTACTTCATCATGAACTCTCTCTCTCTCTCTCTCTCATACACATATACGAGTTAATTCACACACACTCACTCTCTCTCTCTCTCTCTCTCTCTCTCTCTCTCACACACACACACACACACACTTCAATACCTCAAAATGTAAAGTAATAGGAATGGATAAAAGTTCGAAAGGCCCACGCTTGAAGGCTCAATAGCAGGAGCAGATCTTCAAGAGACGGAGAATGAGAGATCTAATAGTAAACATACTGGCAGATCTGTCTCCGGAAATGCATATAAATGGCATGGTAAGGGCAGCATGTGCTTTCTTAGCAAATGTAAGGCTAGCCTTCAGACACATCGACAAAGAAACGTTCAGAAATAGTTAAGAAACATTTGTGAGGCCAAAGCTTGACTATGTAGCACCCTTTTGGAATCTGCACTTGAAAAAAAAACACACACAAAAAAGATGAAAAAAGTTCAAAGACATGCCACGAAATTGGTTACAGAATACGTGATCTCAGTTATGAGAGGCTGGCGGAATTAGACTTACCATCACTCGAAGCTAGAAGAATGAGAGGGGATACGGTGATGGATTTTGAATTCCTTCATGAATAAAACAGAGTGGATAGGAATCGATAATTTGATGTGCCCTGGCTCTAGAACTAGAGGTCATAGTTTGAAGATTCTTAAGAAAACTTCTTTGCAAGATGTAAGGAAGTACTTCTTAGTGTAAGAATAGTTAATGATAAGAATTCGCTAAGCGAGGAGGTAGTTAATGCAAACTCAATTCACAGTTTTAAGAAAATATATAAGCATCATTGTATAAAAAAAAAAAAATACAACCGACCATGCGACGGGGAGTCAAGGGCAAGGGGCTCTTTCCCGTAAGCACAATTGGGTAAGTATAATCACAAAAGGCTACTAGAGAAAGCAAGATTATAATTCTTGGCTTCACTTTGAATTTATGGGACCCATCGGGAAGGCTGAAAACACCCTGTTCGCACCTTAACCCATCATTTCACTATTTTAAACTGAATAGATGGGTACCAATTAAAGAATTAGGCCTAATATGTCTACCTGTTCTACCCATGGCCTGGGTAGGCCTAATGGATCCAAGAATACGCTCGCTTCTCTTTGTGAACCCAAGGCTGAATACGTACCGGTAAATTTAAAGAAAAACTGGAGAGCTTCCTAAAATATCGGGTTGCTTAAAGGATTGATGTTTCTGTCTTCATAAACCCTGCATGCTGTAAAAGCCAATTTAAAGGGGATAGGGAAATAAATAAAATAAAATAAATTAATAATATAACAGTGTTCATTTGCAGACCTACAGACGATTATGCTACCGCAATTTACTTACGATCACTATCTTAGAGAAATTAAAGAAAGCTACACCTTATTTTCAGACTCATATGAAGGCTTTAGCAACAGCAGCGATATAATAATAATAATAATAATAATAATAATAATAATAATAATAATATATATCTAACTCCCAGAACCCCATTAAAAGTTAAATAACTTCATAAATTCTTAGGTGACTTGCCTTGTAAATATGATAACTCTAGAGCATCTTGGAGTTACTCTTCTTTAAAGATTCAGAACAGATTTATAAAACAAATATAACAATGCCCAAAATACCAAAAATCAAATAAGAATTTTAGGACGAAATCCTCAAATGAGAACGCGATCTGTTCCAAACTCACAACATCGTCCTTTCCCCCAACACCAACCCAAAGTACATCCCCCCCCCCCCAAACAAAAAATTCCTTGGTTGCCATAACAATATAAAATTAATTACGAGCATCCTGTTCGTTAGTATTGTTAAACATAACCTATTCTGAGCTAAAGATGTTCACCGCACATCAAACTGGTAACAAAGCCTGATAAGCATGTCATCTCATACACTGAAATCTGTAAAAATAAAAATAATAATAATAATAATAATAATAATAATAATAATAATAATAATATATTAAAAAAGTAATTTTAGAGAGCATAAGGAACTGGGATCATACTATACACAAAACAATTACAATATAATCGGATAAAATATTTAAAAATGTCAGGTCCCAATGCTTCATGAGCTCCGTAGTTTTTTACCACTTTTTTTTTTTCCACATATAATGGGATTTTCTGCAAAAGAAAAATCATGTAACATTTGCCCGTTAAGGATTGCTTTCATATAAAGATAACTATTTACAAAAAGCGTTGACCCCACTCCCCCCCCAAAAAAAAGTATATATATATATATATATATATATATATATATATATATATATATATATATATATATATATATATTAAATTTCGCCACTTCGTTCTTTGGTGAATTATACGAGAAGTTCTTTTGAAAGTTGAAATTGCAAAATAAGTAGCCTAGCCTATTAGTAATAGCCTATTTGATGATCTTAACAATTCAGATAATGAATTATACACATTTCAAGCTAGATATAGACTGGAGACATCTACATTACAAAATAATAATCCATTATTATATTTGCAATGCTACGTTCGTTTAGACTCAAATATCCGGATTAAAATCGGTATCATAAAATAAAAAATGGGGGAAATTTTGAGTATTCGGAACAGATTAGGTACTAAGAGAGTCCGTGACGTAAAACCGGAAGAGGAATAGATTAAATACTAGGCTAAATGCGGCCAAAACATCGACAGACATCCGTTTACCCGCTTTTAATAACAATGGTGACGATACTTATTGTAAAGCCAATATCAATATTAGCGTACACTGATAAACATGACCACCTATTTGAGCAATAATATATATTTAAACTCATATATAAAAACCGTCTTCAAAACTAACCTTTAGTAACATGGAACTTAATTATGCCAGCACCAGGAATGCATTGGCAGTAATTGCACCTTCTAGACAATCATTCGGTGAGATACAATGCATATTGTCCTACACTATAAACACTGTCAGTTACCGTAATAGCACAAGATCATTCAAACTTTTCAAGAGTTCGAGTAGCGTCCTCCTCCCACACGCAACACGCAGGCTAAGAATGAGTCGTACGTCCGCCTCATACGACAAATAAAATACACTTCGGTAATTACACAGTTGTGCCGCCTGAGATGCTGTTGTACGGCAACCATGCTTAGGATAATCTTAGTTACACTAATATTTCTAGTAACTCCATAAATAACTATATTGTATTTAAATATGAATGACTTTAAAATGATCCAGAAGAGTGACCACAACTGAATAAAAGTTGAGGAACAGACTTATTTCTTCATATCCTGACTACTCTCACCTTATCCATCAGCAGTTTTCCAGCAAAAGATAAAATATGAAAGTCAGTGGCTTCGATTGGCATAACAAAAATATACAAAGGTGTGAGCCTTCACCCCCAACACCTGCTATATCCCTGTCGATCAACATGTACGACAAGCATCGAAACGAAGTCGCCATTCCCTCTCCCCTACCACAAGGGGTATCCATATAAGTCGTTCCCTACGACCACATGGTGGATAGAAAGATATAATACTTGCTTTCCCCACCCCGCCAACAGATATGATAATTTTCCACATGTTGACTTTAGACACAGAATATCATGAAAAACTGGGTTCTGCCTCAACAGCAAAGAAAGGTAAGGTTAAGTTATTAGAATTTGAGCTTGGCCTTTAAACTCAAATTCTAACCTAACATAATCTGAGTTTTCTGCTCTGTTGATGAAAGGCTGGTCCCAATTTTTTCATGAAATCCTACACACACACACACACACAGAGAGAGAGAGAGAGAGTAATAATAATAATAATAATAAGACTTTATTTCCAACATACATTGGGTATTCAAATATGGGTGTACAATTAAAATTTACAAGTAAAATCTTCCTTTAAGAGTAACTTCTTAAGATTATATTTAAAAGTATACACTGAACCAGCATTTTTTAGTTCTCTGGGAAGCGGATTATATAAATGAGGTCCACGAATGTTTATATCTCTTGAGCCAATATCAGTTTTAGACCTTCGTACTAATAAATCTTCCCCTTGACGGGTAGTTAACCCGGTAACTGAGCTTACTGTAGAAAAATTATACAAGCAATCAGGAATATTGTTTCTTAGTATATTAAAAACAAAGGTACATATATCAAAAACATATTTATCTCTAATCTTTATCCATTCTAGATCTTTTAAAACAGGAGAGATGTGCTCGTATTTTCTTACATTGCCAACAGCCACTCGTGCTGCAAAGTTTTGTAACTTTTGTATTCTTTGTAATTGAGTCTTATTTGTACATCCCCAAACTTTGAGACAGTAATTAATTAAACTCATAGCTAAGGACTGGACAATTATTATACGAGTTGATGTTTCAAATGAGTCTTTTACCCTATTTAGATATATTAGAGTACCCATTACTTTTTTATAAATTTCATCTATATGCATTTCAAAATTCATGTAACGGTCAAAATAGACACCTAGGTTCTTTACCGAGTTCATTGGCTTAATGATATTACCGTTAAAATTTATATGAAGATTGTCATCAACTTCTGATAATAATTGTCTGGATCCGATAAGAATAGATTGGGTTTTAGTTTCATTAAGTAACAGACCATTTTTTAGAAAGTAACGTTTAGCCATATACAAAATTTCTTCTGCTCTACGAATAATATTTTCTAAATCATTAATTTCTCCTTCAATTAAGATTTGAGTATCGTCAGCATATTGAATGACATAACAGTTAGGTAAATATTTTACTAGATCGTTTACATATATTAGAAAAAGTATAGGTCCTAGGATCGATCCCTGAGGGACCCCAAACAATACCTTCTTGCGACTTGAGACTACATCTTTTATTCTGACTGACTGGTAGCGGTTTTTTAAATAGTTCTCGAACCAGCTTGGGTCAATGTTCATTTTTTTGCATTTTTCTAATAGAATGGTATGGTGTACACTATCAAAAGCTTTAGAAAGATCGAGTAGTAGTAGCAATGATATTTTCTTATTATCTATATTTTTGTATATTTCATCTGATATTTTCAATAAGGCAGTTTCAGTTGATAATTTTGGCCTGAAACCGTGTTGACTTTTTGCAATAAGTTTATTTTTTTCAAGAAAACTCACTTAACTGATTTGCAACAATCTTTTCAAGTATCTTTGATAAAATTGGTAGTAAAGAGATTGGTCTATAGTTAGAGACGTCGTCAGGATTTCCATTTTTAAAACCAGGAATTACATGGGGATTTTTCCATAAATCTGGGTAGATATTGGTAACTATGGAAGTATTGATTATTACCGTCAGATAATAAGCTATTACAAATAATGAATCTCTAATAAAACGAAAACAAATTCCATCTGATCCATATGCATTAGAGTCTTTCAGATTTTTTATTACTAAGATTACTGTATTACAATCTACTGTAGTAGGGTTAAAGACATCATTACTTCTATTGAATGCACTATGTTCTTGAACATTATTATTATTATTACTACCATCATCACTATTATCATTACCATTATTACCACCATCATTATTATTTACACCATTATCAACATTCCTATTATTATTACTACTACCATCATCATTATTATTACCACCATTACTATTATTGATTTCATTTATTATTTCTTTTTTTGTTTTTTCAAAGGTTTTTTCCCCACTTCAGCGAAAAAATTATTGAACTCTTCTGCTTTAGCACTTACATCTACCTCATCGGGTATAATTGATATGTTACTACTTTTATTACAGTTATTGGAAAGCATGGTTTTAGCAATTTTCCATGTATCAGAGATATTGCCTTTAGCGTTTTGAAATTCATTTTTGTAATACGGTTTCTTACTGTTACTTAAGAATGATTTTACTTGTTTCTTATGCTCTGTAAACTTTTCTCTTAAAGGGATATTATCTCTTTGTAGTTTTACTTCATTTTGTAGTTTGTCTCTTTCTTTCATAATGTTTTTTATGTCATCTGTTATCCAAGGAGCGGGGGGACGAAATATTTCTCTTGTCACGAGTGGTGCACATCGATCTATACATGATGATAAGACACTGGTTAAAATATTTACTTGTGTATTAATATTATCGGTATATAGAATTTCATTTAATTTATGTACTTCATTCATAAGTAAACTACAAAGTAATTCTTGTGAATAATTTCTTAAGCATCTGAATGTTTTAAAGATTGGTTGTCTCTTTGGTTTGCGAATATTTAGGGACGTTACAATTTCCTCGTGGTCTGCTATAGGGCTTGGCATTACGTCACACTTAGTTATCATATGTTTGGAGTTTGTTATTACTAGATCGATTTGGGAAACTGAAGTGGGAGTGATTCTAGTTGGTTTATTTATAATCTGTTCTAGATTTAAATTCTTAATAAGTCTACTCATTTTATTGTCTCTTTTTAGTTGATCATCATTAAAATCGCCATATATAAAAACTGGTTTGTTTTTTTAAATTATCTCCTTAAAAACGTCCAAAATATAGCTAAAAGAGGTTACCGAGGCTTTGGGGTGGCGGTACACGCAGCCTATGATAATAGAAGGAAACTTTTTATGTTGGACAGAGATCCATTTATCTTCCACTCCTTCGTGCTTCTCAGTTTCAAGATTTAGTTCAGTGGCCTTCAAATAATTTTTAACATATAAACATACACCTCCACCTCTACCACTGTCATAGCGATAAATATTATATGAAGGAATATTAATAAATGCATTATTAATTGACGGATACAGCCATGATTCGCTAATGCAAAGAACATCAATATTTTCTTGTACAAGCATATGTTCAATTTCTAGTATATGGGATAACAGGGATTGTGCATTTATATGTACGACAGATAATCTATCATTATATTTACAAGTAACTTTCACATCGGCAGCAGTAACAGCAACAGCAGGAGACGAGGTATTACCATGTTTCATTGGGGTGGTATCCATAGTCATAGTTGTAGTTTCGACTGTGTGATTCTGCTGGGAATTCATCATTGTAGTGTGTTCTGGGGTTAGCCCATGGATCCTGGTGTCTGTACCTGCCGTTGGATGTGTAACGCTGGTTTGAGTACGTGCCGTGGTATGATCGGGCCTTCCCAAAGTTTGTATGCCTAGGTGAGTGTCTAGGGTTGTAAGAGCCATCACTCCAGGAGAAGTCTCTTGTGCGTGGACGGCGATAAGAGAGGTTTGTATCGTGTCTCTTTCTGTAGTCTCGCGTATAGGGGATTGTTCCATTAGCTCTTTGGAGAGAGAGAGAGAGAGAGAGAGGAGAGAGAGAGAGAGAGAGAGAGAGAGAGAGAGAGAGAGAGAGGAGAGAGAGAGGAGAGAGAGAGAGGAGAGAGAGAGAGGAGAGAGAGAGAGAGAGAGAGAGAGAGAGAGAGAGAGAGAGAGAGAGAGAGAGAGAGAGAGAGAGAGAGAGAGCATTACACTACAGCTTCCAGTACTAAACTATTCTTGTCAATAGCAACACATGAGGTTATTTTCATAATTTTAACTAACATTGCAATTAATTTTCTCCCATTCATATGTTTTTTATATGAGTGTAACACCGAGACAGGCAAAAACCTGTCCTCATCAACAACTCCCGGGCACGAGAAAACATTAAGACAAAGGAAAAGAAAAAGTTTTTGGACAAGGCAGAGATGGGGTAATACTACACAAAGGAAGAGGGCAGACTGGAAAAATAGTCAAAGTACTGAGGCGCTAGAGACATGGAAGATTAGGCATTTTGAAGCAAGATAGGTCATAAGAATTTAGAAAGACAAAAGGAGGAAAAGAGTTCCCGAGTCTGGAAGTAGATGGGAAGAAGCAGTCGTTGCACCGACCAATCCGTGAGCTACAAATCTCCTCACAGTACCTGTGAGACGAAGCCGTTTGACAACTGTTACGTAACCTAGGCAGTGGGGAAGGGATGTAACTCGCCAACTCATCAGAGTAGCGATAGAAAAGAGAAAGGGATGATACCTTATGGTGAAGAGAGAGAATCCAGTTCAAAAATACGAGAAGGATCATTAATGAGTCTGACTGCCTTAGATTCACCTTATCAAAGGGATAAGTATAAGAAGCAGCATCCCAGATGTGTGAGTAGTATTCTAAGCAGGGACGGATAAGACCTTTATAGATTTTAAATAACAATAAAGAGGAAAAGTAATGATGAAATAAAAAAAGGATGGATGGATTGATGGATTCGGTTTTATGTCACGAACTCCCTTTTCTACTAAGGGCTAGGACGGTTGCCTTCTTACGAAGGACTTGTTTTGGCAGATGTAATGATGAAATCGAAAAAGAACCCCCAATTTTTTGGAAAAAAAAAGGGTAAATTTCATTAGTTTCGAAAACAATAGGGCTATCAGGAGAGAAGAAGATGATAAAGCGATAGCCAGAAACTGTGTCTTGGAGGCATTAGATTTAACTAAATTTTGGGTGCCCCACTCAGATATCCTCTGCAAATCGGAGTTGAGAGTAGAAGAAAGAGTGATATAAGACTGATTACGAGTAGCAGATGAAACTTGTGAAGAAAAGGTAGAGGAAAAGTGAAGGGTAGAATCGTCAACAAAGGCATGAAGAAAAGAAGAAAATGTGGATTGTAGAAGATCATTGATGAAGAGAAGGAACAGAGTAGGTGATAGACCAGAGCCATAAGGAACACCATTGGTAACAGGGAATGGGCTAGATGATGCACCATCAACAACTACATATATAAAACGGTCAGAAAGAAAACTGGAAATTTAAGAGCAGATAGAAGGGGTAAAGCTATAGGCAGGGAGTTTGGCCAACAGAGCCTTGTGCCAGACTCTGTCAAAAGCCTTCGAGATATCAAGGGCAATGACAAAGGATTCCCCATAGTTCCTCAAGAGTAGATGACCATATGTGAGTAAGATAGGACAGGAGGTCACCAGTAAATCTAGCATAACAGAAGCCTTACTGGTGATCGGAAATAAGTGAGACTCAAGGCGTTTCAAGAGGGGAGTATTGAGCATAGTTTTGAAAACTTTAGCAATAAAAGAGCTTAGGGCAATAGGTCGATAGTTTGAAGGAATAGAGCGGTCACCCTTCTAAGGAACAGGTTGAACTAGAGCATGCTTCAAAGATGAAGGATAAATACGGGTTGTCAGAATGAGGCAAATAAAGACGGTAATGCACGGGAGCCAGTTCATCTGCAGACTCCTTAAGGAAGCTTGCAGGGATACCATCAGGACCAGAGGCTTTGTTCGTCTTTAGTGAGCGAAGCGCATTATAAACTTTGCGTGAAGAAAGGATAAGGAAGGGTGTGGTATTTGGTATCATGCCTACGGTATACCACTGTCACATTTTGTAGACGTACCCCACTATCGTGTATTTAGTTGTACTTTTGCTACCACCTCTGTCATATATGACATTACTTAGATTCTCTACACTACAGGCCAGGGTTGAAGTGTGCAAGGTGATAGATATGCAATGATACTTAGCACTTTATTTAGAAGCTACATAGCTCCCTAGGCCTCAATGCCCCCATCCCCTTAATGCTATCTGTATAGGCGCCCACAATACACTGCTTTTCCCACTCATTGTTTGACCCTTTTTATCACCTCGGGTCAGGCACTTGGTCATGCCTCCACCAAGAGGATTTTAATAGAAGGGGGAAAACCCCAAAACCTATGGTGTGGGGACACCTAAAGAATGCCAGTTTTCCAAGCCATTTGAGCGTGGTCTCAGAGAACAGAGAAGCCACATGGGACTTTTAGCCTGTACATGGGACACTCATGGGGGTGATATATATACGTCAAGAGCATAGGGTTAGAGAGGGGTAAAGAATGAGGGACAGGAGCACTGGAATCGTTTACAGAAGAGTTAGCAGAAAAATGAAAGGCAAAGAGAGTGGTTTTGTCAGTGGGAGAACAAGCTAGAGAACCATCAGAACGAATGAGAGGGGGAAAGCTTGAACTACAGAAGTTATTGGAGAGGTTTTGCCTAAGGACCAGAAACATTTGTTAGTGGGAAAGGAGTTAAGGTCATCAACTTTCCTTCTTATAAAGGAAGCCTTAGGCCTATGAATCTGAGTAGCGCAGTACTTCCTAGCTACAATAAAAGCAGAGCAAGTTAAATCAGAAGGTGAGGCTTGGTAAGATCAGGATGCATGATTCCTGGCCTGACTAGCAATGGAGCAGGCACGGTCAAACCAAGAATTAGGGGGAGAAACATTTTTCGTTGAGGAGGGGATGTACACATTCAGTATATACCTATTCCTAATTTGTTAACCTCTTTCTTCCTTATTTCTTTATGCACAATGCTTGATTTCACAAAAGTACTTTTTAATGAATTTTTATTCATATCTCTCTTAATATGCTGTATGGTTTGGACACATGGGAAGGATGAGTGATGAACGAAAAGTGAAGTGTGTGTGGAGTGCAGAAGCGATTGGAGTTAGATCAAAAGGGAGAACCTACAGTGGTAACGCGCTGGCTTCGCATTCACGAGGCCGAAAGATCGGTCCCCGTCCAAGACCGAGAGTTTAAGCTGATTACTGGCAGGAACTGCTGTGGGTGGACATCACAGTGGGGGGTTGGGGCTTGTCCTGGCTGACGAATACCCATTGTAAAATGGAAATAAAGTTTATATATAGATGGATGGCGTGAAAAGAGCACTGAATGCTTGTGGACTGTCAGTGTGACAGGAAAGAGTGTGCACAAGAGATAGGATTGAGTGGAGGAAGATTGTGCATTTATGATGCAGCTTAAAGGGATTTCTTGCTCCAGCTAACTCAGTGAACTGTGCTGGACGGGTGTGAGGGGAGTTGGCATGTGATGAAGCAGTGGGGGTAAACCAGCCGCCACTGTCAGGGCCTCATTGTGGAATATCCTTGCCTGCCTACATTGCAGATGACCTAAGCAGGGTGAAAGGGGGGGAGATGTGGCAACCCTTTATCCCCAAGGAGCTGAGAGGAGTGGTTGAGGTGTGTGGGGCTCCTGGTGAATGCACATTTCTTGGCCTGGCCACCCCCCATACAAGAGGGAAAGAGGCATGAGTATGTATAATGGAGAACCCGTGTATATTGGAATTTAAATGTAACCATGTAGTAGGCTGGCCCATGGCAGCATCCGCCCATTGTGATACTACAGGTGAAAGGTCTTTTGGACTTAAATAGAACAGTTCGATGTAACCCTTCCTTCAGTTACGGTTCTTTTCTATGACTACATCAACACCGAAAATTCTTGGATATTAATTATGCATCTGTTATCATCTCTTCACATCTGATAATTCACAACACACACCATCTCTGTTTCTCTTTACTTTTTGTTTTCCTCGTGCCCAGGCTATTTGAAGGCAATTTTTTATTTTTTGGGGGGGCCTGTCCTGGTGTCACAATAAAAAAAAATTAAGTAAAGATCAGGAGGGCTAGTTCCTCACTCCTCTATTCCTGTCGGCTCTTTATGACACAAGGATGCAAATAGACTAATGTCTCCCACCCTACCAACAATATCCTTTTTTAATCACCTACAAAATATACATATAAGATGGAATGTCTTTTGATACTACTAGTGTGTCAGCTATATGCCAAATATGTTCTACAACTGAATGGTTCTAACAAAGTATGTGAAATACAAGTTGAGAGAGGGATCTGTTAATATTTATGTTAGGCTGATACCTAGCATAACCTAGCTAATCCATCCCAACTTTACCTCACCTAACCTTAGCCAACCAACAATAATGATACAAAATTCGATTATTTTCATTATGACCTGTCTGATATAAGGGCTACAATAAATTTTTAAATGAGTTTTGCTAGTTTAAATACAAAGCTCAATTAACGTATACTTTTAAATCTTTGCTAAACATTTGTAATCCAACAGAATTAGGGAATTGCTTTTCTAATATACTCTCAAAACTCAGCTGGAAAAACTCCACTCATTTTAATCCATATTAAGGGGTTAAAAACTAATTATGGTCAAACTTATCTTGGCCCATGGTAAAAATTAACAATTTATTTTATTTTAGAGTAGATCACACTATTATGTAAAACTGCGCATGTAGATCACATACTAAAGAAGAATGTTTGTAGAGACACACTTAAGTAGCACCCTTCTTTCTTTCCTACCAACGGGATAACTCTTTCAGTCGCCATAGAATAAAAGGGTGGATATCTATTCTCCCCATCCACTAGATCTCCGAGATCTGTCTCAAGACAATCATCAATACATATCCTCATTTTATTGTCGTTAAAAAAGTTTAAGAAATAGAGTGAAATAGAAATGGACCACGTGGTTTGGGAAAGTCAAGTGTGTAATTGATACTCACCATGTATTTTCATGGCTGGAGGGTGTTGAGACAACTAGATATATTGTAATGCCTTAGACCTCTCACGTGTAGGTGCCAAGTGCCGATAGAGGTCAAAGTTGCTCACCCAGTTCCAGACATTCCCACTACAAACATCTATATGTATGTTTGTACGTGCACTTGTGAAAACACTCGTTAGGCCTTCTTGATGCCTTGCCTAAAAACCACCCACCAAGGAGGAGAGTTCCTCCATCTGGAAGCCTATTGGCAGGCTGTCCAAGCTGCCACGCCCTGCCATCTTTGCAATACAAGAAAGTAAGGGTTAGTCGTACACAGAGAGATCAGTTAGAACTTAATTGGGGCAGAAATAAGATCTCTTATAAATTTACCCTGGGGACTGAGAACTATGAGGTGTAGACGGGGAGCAATGAGGTGTATGAATAAGTTTAGAAATACATAAACAAATTGCAACTTAGAAGATGCATATCTGTTATAACGCTACCTTCAACTATAAATAAGAATACAACTTTAATGTCATTCAGGTGAAAGATAACTTTACCAACTTCCAGTGATTATCGTATTATAGAGTAAAGTTCAATACGTCATTATATTATTTCAATATTTTCCATGCATTATTTAAAAGACAATGGAAACATAATACTGGAATAAAATTTTATAGTTTCAAAAAATTCAGACATAATATATATAAATAATTCATCCACAATAAATGAAACAAACAAGAAAACTCAGTTATAGTGTAGTCATTTCCAATTCCCTGGTCCTAACTTCTCATCAATTCATAATTCTCAAGCCAATTAGGTCGGGCAGTTAGAAAGTCCTCATCATCTTGGTGATGTGGTGGAGTATTCTCTGACAAACTTAGTTGATTCTGTACTGGGCTACCCTTTGATGTCATATTTTTTATAGCACCGACTACATTTTGCGGATTTCCAGCATCTACATGCGATGTAGGTCCATTGGGAATACTTTTAAATGAATCACTTGCATGAGTGGCACTTGCTATGCCCGCTTCAAATGGATGCATCAAACCAATGATCATATCTGTAGCTGATAGAGATGGAGATGAAGATGTAGATGATGTAGTTTTCCTATTCATAAAGTCAGTATCAGATCCTATGAAATTATCATTAAATTCAATTTTCGTTTTGTTGACAAGGAACCATAAAAAGGCTGGGAAGGCTGTAGCAGGCCTGGGAATATCTGTTTCAACTGTTAATGCTACTGTTCTATTGTTGCCAGGGGAAATACTAGTTCCATGAGAAGAAAGTGAATGACTATCATTTACAAGGATAGGAAAAGAAACTAAAGAATTATCTGGTGCGAGTGAACTGAATCCTGCAGCGGCTTCCTCTAAGCTTAAGGATGAGGTCAAAGTACTACTAACTTCAGTACCATCATCTGAGAGATTTTGTGCAGTATCAGCAAAGGTAGTAGAAGAGATATTAAATAGGCTTGATGATACATTCAAATGACCTAAAATATGTGTGTTTGCTGTTAGAACGCTGCCAATATCACTGTCTACAACAGAAATTTCGTCTGAAGTTTCATTAAGAGGAGGCTTTGCCGTTAATACATAAGTATCTGGCACTTTCACACTAAAAATGGAACTTGATGCATTTGTATCTACTCCTAAAGTAAAAGCAATATGTAAATCTCCACTGATAGGATTATTATAATGTGAAGAGCTTGCTATAGGATCAGCATCAAGTATCCTAGTATCTATTGTTAGTGACTCATATCCAACCCCAGAGTCATTCTCCTGGGAAGTCGAGACAAACAGCTGAGAGTTCCGAGAAGGACCCATAGATAGACTAGAGTAAAAACTATCCATTACAGTACTCTTGAGATCTAAGGTTTCACCTAAGGGTTGAGATGTATTAGATATTATACTATCAATAAAGGAAGACACAGATGATGTAGACTTACTCATAAAGTCTTCTCCGCTCTCATTAATAATACTGTAAAGAAAGGTCTCCGTAGTAGCAGTGAATAATGGTTCGCTGATATTACTATCACTTGAGGTTAATGTTAAACTTAACAGTCCATTTTCATCAAAATATAAAGATTTATCGTTTTGACTGGCTTCTAATATGGAAGAATCACCAAAAGAGATGGTTGCTGTTGTGTTCAGTGGGGTTAAATGAAATGTTTCTGCTGTGATCACTTCTGGGTAAATCCCCTCAATTGATGCCTTCGATTTATCTTCAACTACTAAAGAATATGATCGGGGCAGATCTGTTACTGTTGAGGAAGACATACTACCAATGGTACCGTCTCTTCCCTGGATAACAACAACATCTGGTAGCACGCTGTATGGTGAATTGACAGGAAATTCAGAATCTGTTGTTAAGATCAAATCTGTAAGAAATCAAAACGGTCACTAAATAAAAATGTGCTAGTTCTAGATAATAGAGATCAGAATATGTGTAAAAGTTATTTTACTACAATATAATGATAAAATCATATAAAAATTAACATAAATCTTCGTCTGGGCTTGATAAGCTTCCTTTATTGGGGAGGTTATCACCTGATCATAAATGTGGGAGATTAATGGTAATATATAGTTGAAAATTATCATAGCCTTTGAGTTCGGTAATAAATACAAAAGCAATAACAAACATTAAAAACACTGGAGATTGAGTAGGGAGTTAGATAAAAGGTGGTAATATATTGTAAATGGTTATAGTTTTAAAATTAAAATTATTTCTCATCAATACAATCATTAGCAATTACATTAATACGAAAGTATAAATTTCAAGAGGAACTGACAGTGCTTGAATACTACTGCATAGTTTAGGTATAAAAATATACAGGAATACAAAGTAACTGAATGCAATTCTGTCTCTGAGGCAAAATTTTCAGACAAAATACTTATTTAAGAATGAAGCTACAATTTTAAGTTCTTAATTCTCTTAGTCAGCGAGGTGTATGTTACAAAGATGATCCATAATCCTCCTTAGAAGGAGGTTGGCTGAGTCAAAGAAAAAATGCTGACTTTACAGAAAAAATACAATAGCGGAGTTTCAGTCCCCTCATTCCACCCCATCTAGTCAGCAATTGCGAGCTCAAAAGTCCATTCCTTATTCCAAACATAATGAAAAATTGTAGAGCAAGAGAAAAAGAATTATGAGGAACAAAGGATGCCCAACTCCTCACTTGGATAGAATCACAGAGAGAGAGAGAGAGAGAGAGAGAGAGAGAGAGAGAGAGAGAGAGAGAGAGAGAGAGAGTGTGTGTGATTACCTAATTGTGTTTACGGGAAAGAGCCCAAAGCTCGTATCTTCCCGTCTCCTCATCGGTTCCATTTTATACTTAGTGATACTTATCATACCTGTCCTTAAAACTATGGATTGAGATAGCATTAACTACCTCCTCGCTTAGCCAATTCCAATTATCAACTTCTCTTACACTGAAAAAGTATTTCCTTACATCCTGCAAAGAAGTTTTCTTACGAAGCTTCAAACTATGACCTCTAGTTCTAGAGCCAGCCATATCAAAATATCGATCCCTATCCACTCTATCATAACCATGAAGGAATTTAAAGACTGTCACCATATCCCCCCTCACTCTTCTAGCTTCGAGTGATGGTAAGTCTAATTCCCTCAGCCTCTCATCATAACTGAGATTGCGTATTTCTGGCACCAGTTTCGTGGCATGTCTTTGAACTTTTTCAAGCTTAGCTATGTGCTTTTGCAAGTGCGGATTCCAAAAGGGGGCTGCATATTCGAGTTTTGGCCTCACATAGGTTACATAAATATTTCTGAACATTTCCTTGTCCATGTGCCTGAAGGCTACCCTTACATTTGATAAGAATGCATATGCTGCCCTTACTATGCCATTTATATGTATTTCTGGAGACAAATCTGCCAGTATGTTTACTCCTAGATCTCTCTCATTTTCTGTCTCTTGAAGTTGTACTCCAGCCACCGAGTAGTCAAGCTTGGGCCTTCTTGCACTTGTACCCATTCTCATTACCTTACATTTTGAAGTATTGAATTTCATTAGCCACTTTTCTGACCACTCATGCAGATTATTTAGATCCTCCTGAAGTTCTCTACCATTGTTCTCGTTTTTTACTTTCTTCACAATCTTTGCATCATCTGAAAACATATTCATGAATGAATTTACAGACTCTGGTAGGTCATTTACATATACAAGGAACAAAAGTGGCCCTAAAACTGAACCCTGTGGAACTCCACTACTAACTCTTCTCCATTCAGACACTGAGTGTCTTACTCTAACCCTCTGTTCCCTTCCTTCTAAGTAAGTTTTTATCCATTCCAAAACATTCCCACCTATTCTAGCCATTGATTGCAGCTTCCTAATAAGTCTCCCATGTGGAACAGTGTCAAACGCTTTCTGGAAGTCTAGGAATATGCAATCTGCCCAGCCCTCTCTTTCCTGTAA
>JAXCGZ010021564.1:35000-40071 GCA_037179515.1 Halocaridina rubra
TGGCTTCAGAGAAGGAAGATCAACAGTAACAAACTTATTAGAATTTTATGATGAGGTAAGCCAAATCTTACAGGAAAGAGAGGGCTGGGCAGATTGCATATTCCTAGACTTCCAGAAAGCGTTTGACACTGTTCCACATGGGAGACTTATTAGGAAGCTGCAAGCAATGGCTAGAATAGGTGGAAATGTCTTGGAATGGATAAAAACTTACTTAGAAGGAAGGGAACAGAGGGTTAGAGTAAGACACTCAGTGTCTGAATGGAGAAGAGTTAGTAGTGGAGTTCCACAGGGTTCAGTTTTAGGGCCACTTTTGTTCCTTGTATATGTAAATGACCTACCAGAGTCTGTAAATTCATTCATGAATATGTTTGCAGATGATGCAAAGATTGTGAAGAAAGTAAAAAACGAGAACAATGGTAGAGAACTTCAGGAGGATCTAAATAATCTGCATGAGTGGTCAGAAAAGTGGCTAATGAAATTCAATACCTCAAAATGTAAGGTAATGAGAATGGGTACAAGTGCAAGAAGGCCCAAGCTTGACTACTCGGTGGCTGGAGTACAACTTCAAGAGACAGAAAATGAGAGAGATCTAGGAGTAAACATACTGGCAGATTTGTCTCCAGAAATACATATAAATGGCGTAGTAAGGGCAGCATATGCATTCTTATCAAACGTAAGGGTAGCCTTCAGGCACATGGACAAGGAAATGTTCAGAAATATTTATGTAACCTATGTGAGGCCAAAACTCGAATATGCAGCCCCCTTTTGGAATCCGCACTTGAAAAAGCACATAGCTAAGCTTGAAAAAGTTCAAAGACATGCCACGAAACTGGTGCCAGAAATACGCAATCTCGGTTATGATGAGAGGCTGAGGGAATTAGACTTGCCATCACTCGAAGCTAGAAGAGTAAGGGGGGATATGGTGACAGTCTTTAAATTCCTTCATGGTTATGATAGAGTGGATAGGGATCGATATTTCGATATGGCTGGCTCTAGAACTAGAGGTCATAGTTTGAAGCTTCGGAAGAAAACTTGTTTGCAGGATGTAAGGAAATACTTTTTCAGTGTAAGAGTAGTTGATAATTGGAATTCGCTAAGCGAGGAGGTAGTTAATGCTATCTCAATCCATAGTTTTAAGGACAGGTATGATAAGTATCACTAAGTCTAAAAATGGAACCGATCAGGAGACGGGAAGATACGAGCTTTGGGCTCTTTCCCGTAAACACAATTAGGTAATCACAATTAGGTAATCACATACATACATACATACATACATACATACACACATACACACACACACACACACACACACACACACACACAGAATAAAGAAGCTGGAAGGGGAAAAGAGTCAACTAGAATCTAGAATTTCTAATCAAGAAGATAAAAACAAACAGCTAAATGACAACCTAAAGGAATTAGATGTTAGTTCACTGCTATCTTCTGAGAGAGACGAGATTGCTGCTTGGAATGTTCAGATTAAGGAAAACATTGAACAGTTCAGAAAAGAGTTCCAGGAGCTGAATATGGAAAATGATGCCATGAAAACGTCCTTTGCTGATGCACTAAAGGGGAATGTGGCAATAAAAGAGGCTGTAAAGGTGGTGGCACTGGAAAACATACAAACAGTTGACTATAAGGAGACAGTAATCGAAAAAATGAAAGACGTTGTGATGGAAAGGGCAAACCCACTCATCAGACAGGCACTTGATAAGGAGAAGACAGTGGTAATCTCAGGCATAAGTGAATCCCAGGAGCCAACATGGCAGGGGAGACTTGAAGAAAATAAAGCTAGGGTTGTAGACCTGATAAGAAAGCTTGGAGTAGTATGTGGTCCTGAGGATATTGTAAACATACACCAACTAGGTAAATATTCGAGGGAAGGAAAGCCGAGACCAACAAAAGTAACCTTTGAGAGAGGGGAGACATGTAGGGAAATATTGTTGAGAAAAAAAAGTCTAAAAGACCTTCAAGAATGCAAAGAAGTGTTCATTAGACGATACAGAACACAGGAAGAGATGGGAAAGATCAAAAACTTGTTGCAAGAGGCAAGAAGGTTAAATGATGAAAGAAATGAAGAAGAGAAGAAAAATTTTCGTTACGGAATACTTCCAGACAAAGGGGAGATAAAGAAGATAATGACAGAAGATCAGGGGATGGGGCCTCATTAAGATTGTTATACACAAATGCTGATGGATTAGCTGGTAAGGCAGTAGAATTAAAAGATAGGATTCACAACAGTAAGGCAGATATAGTAGCAATTACAGAGACTAAGTTGAGTGAGGACATAAACAGTGTCACAGTTTTTCCTAAGGGCTTCAGAATACTAAGGGTCGAAAGATCTGAGAGGACTGGTGGAGGGATAGCACTGCTCATAAGTGAGAGGATTCAAGTTGAAGAGATAAACTTGGCTATAGAAAGTGAGTTCAGGGAATTTCTTGTTGCTCGCATAAATACTGGGTCAGAGAGCATTATAATAACTGTTGTATACAACCCACCAAGGAACCAAAATAGGCTTGAAATTTATGAGGAAAGTCATATAGGTACGATTGAAGTCATAAACTCAGTTGTTAACATGGCGCGGGAGAAAAAATGTAGGATTTTGATTATGGGAGACTTTAATCATAAAGAGATAGATTGGATAAATCTTGACCCACACAGTGGTGAGGACTCATTTGGGGCAAGATTCCTAGATTGCGTACAAGGGAATTTCCTACACCAACATGTAATGGAACCAACAAGAGCCAGGGGTGGGGATGAGCCATCACTACTTGATCTGGTGTTCACAGATAATGTGTTGGATATTGAAAATATTGAGTATGAACCACCAATTGGAAAGAGTGACCACTGTGTGTTGTTGATGGAGTATATCATTGAAGACATTCTTCCTGAGAGTAGAGGCACTGAGGACATGAGGAGGAACTATCAGAAAGGAGATTACATCAAAATGAATGAGCTTTTTGCAGTTATTGACTGGAGAACCTTATTTTACAACAAATCTGTACAAGAAATGTATGACATCTTTTGTGAGAAATATGGGAAGATAGTAGATTGCTGCATACCTGTCACCAAAGTAGGTGTAATTCATGCCAGAGAGAAATGGTTCGAAAATGGGTGTAAAAGAGCTAAGGAGTGGAGAGACAAATGCTGGAAAAGGTATAGGAGGAGAAAAAACATAAATGCCTGGCAAACCTACAAAAGAGCAAGAAATGACTACCTAAGTAAAAGGAGAGAGGCAGAGAAAGATTATGAGAGAGACATCACCAGGAAGGCGAAAGAAAATCCCAAGCTTTTCCACAGCTTTATCAGAGGAAAACTGAAGGTAAAAGAACAGGTTTTAAGGCTAAAGAGAGCGGATGGAAGCATCACTGAGACGGACGAAGAGATCTGCAAAGAATTGAACAAGGAGTTTCAGTCAGTATTTACAGTAGAAAATACCCCACCCCCTCAGATTGCAGTGATAGAAGCTCAAGGGCCGGTATTAGAGAACATCAACCTTACAGCCACAGAGGTATGCAAAGCGCTGATGGATTTAGATGTTCATAAAGCTACAGGTCCTGATGACATATCCCCTCATGTGCTTAAAAAATGCGCAAACACAATATCAGTGGCACTAAGTATCATATTTAAGGAGTCATTGGAGTCGGGGGAGATTCCAAGATGCTGGAAACAAGCAAATGTGATACCTATCTTCAAAAAGGGAAGGAGGGATACGGCTCTGAACTATAGACCAGTTTCCTTGACCAGCATAGTTTGCAAACTTATGGAGAAACTACTAAGGAAACATATCTCTCTTCACTTGGAATCCTTCAACTTTTTGTCAGTGAGGCAACATGGCTTCAGAGAAGGAAGATCAACAGTAACAAACTTATTAGAATTTTATGATGAGGTAAGCCAAATCTTACAGGAAAGAGAGGGCTGGGCAGATTGCATATTCCTAGACTTCCAGAAAGCGTTTGACACTGTTCCACATGGGAGACTTATTAGGAAGCTGCAATCAATGGCTAGAATAGGTGGAAATGTCTTGGAATGGATAAAAACTTACTTAGAAGGAAGGGAACAGAGGGTTAGAGTAAGACACTCAGTGTCTGAATGGAGAAGAGTTAGTAGTGGAGTTCCACAGGGTTCAGTTTTAGGGCCACTTTTGTTCCTTGTATATGTAAATGACCTACCAGAGTGTGTAAATTCATTCATGAATATGTTTGCAGATGATGCAAAGATTGTGAAGAAAGTAAAAAACGAGAACAATGGTAGAGAACTTCAGGAGGATCTAAATAATCTGCATGAGTGGTCAGAAAAGTGGCTAATGAAATTCAATACCTCAAAATGTAAGGTAATGAGAATGGGTACAAGTGCAAGAAGGCCCAAGCTTGACTACTCGGTGGCTGGAGTACAACTTCAGGAGACAGAAAATGAGAGAGATCTAGGAGTAAACATATTGGCAGATTTGTCCCCAGAAATACATATAAATGGCGTAGTAAGGGCAGCATATGCATTCTTATCAAATGTAAGGGTAGCCTTCAGGCACATGGACAAGGAAATGTTCAGAAATATATATGTAACCTATGTGAGGCCAAAACTCGAATATGCAGCCCCCTTTTGGAATCCGCACTTGAAAAAGCACATAGCTAAGCTTGAAAAAGTTCAAAGACATGCCACGAAACTGGTGCCAGAAATACGCAATCTCGGTTATGATGAGAGGCTGAGGGAATTAGACTTGCCATCACTCGAAGCTAGAAGAGTAAGGGGGGATATGGTGACAGTCTTTAAATTCCTTCATGGTTATGATAGAGTGGATAGGGATCGATATTTCGATATGGCTGGCTCTAGAACTAGAGGTCATAGTTTGAAGCTTCGGAAGAAAACTTGTTTGCAGGATGTAAGGAAATACTTTTTCAGTGTAAGAGTAGTTGATAATTGGAATTCGCTAAGCGAGGAGGTAGTTAATGCTACCTCAATCCATAGTTTTAAGGACAGGTATGATAAGTATCACTAAGTCTAAAAATGGAACCGATCAGGAGACGGGAAGATACGAGCTTTGGGCTCTTTCCCGTAAACACAATTAGGTAAT
>JAXCGZ010021565.1:0-25000 GCA_037179515.1 Halocaridina rubra
AGTCAAGGCGATACCACTACACCACAGAAGGTTAAAAGGAATCCAACCTTATAGCTTATATCTGCTATACTAAGGAATGAACGCATTCTAACTGAATGCCACTATGTTCATATTACAGATTCCTCAACCTCACTCGTGGCTTCATTTTAGCATTTAATTCACTTCCCAATCTCATTCGGGGCATGAAATTATCAAATAAGCACATTACATATGTGAAAACCTGAATCATTTTTTATCCCGGTTAGGGGAATCTGTAATATGAACATAATGGCATTCAGTTAGAATGCGTTCATTCCTAGAAATAGCAGATATAAGCTATAAGGTTGGATTCCCGGTTGGGGTAAAAAATGATTCATGTTTTCACATATGTAATGTGCTTATTTGATATTTCATGCCCGAATGAGATTGGGAATTGAATTAAATGCTAAAATGAAGCCACGAGTGAGGTTGGGGAATCTGTAATATGAACATAGTGGCATTCAGATAGAATGCATTCATTCCTAAGTATAGCAGATATAAGCTATAAGGTTGGGTTCCTTTCAACCTTCTGTGGTGTAGAGGTAGCACCTTGACTTAGTAATCATAAGTCCTAGGTTCGAGTCCCTGTCGGGGTAAGAAATGATTCATGATTTCACATATGTAATGTGCTTATTTGATATTTCATGCCGAATGAGATTGGGAATTGAATTAAATGCTAAAATGAAGCCACGAGTGACGTTGCGGAATCTGTAATATGAACATAGTGGCATTCAGATAGAATGCGTTCATTCCTAAGTATAGCAGAAATAAGCTATAAGGTTGGGTTCCTTTTAACCTTCTGTGGTGTAGTGGTAGCACCTTGACTTAGTAATCATAAGTCCTAGGTTCGAGTCTCGGTCGGGGTAAAATATGATTCATGTTTTCACATATGTAATGTGCTTATTTGATATTTCATGCCCGAATGAGATTGGGAATTGAATTAAATGCTAAAATGAAGCCACGAGTGAGGTTGGGGAATCTGTAATATGAACATAGTGGCATTCAGATAGAATGTGTTCATACCTAAGTATAGCAGATATAAGCTATAAGGTTGGATTCCTTTTAACCTTCTGTGGTGAAGTGGTAGCACCTTAACTTAGTAATCATAAGTCCTAGGTTCGAGTCCCTTTCGGGGTAAAAAATTATTCATGTTTTCACATATGTAATGTGCTTATTTGATATTTCATGCCCGAATGAGATTGGGAATTGAATTAAATTCTAAAATGAAGCCACGAGTGAGGTTGGGGAATCTGTAATATGAACATAGTGGCATTCAGATAGGATGCGTTCATTCCTAAGTATAGAAGATATAAACTATAAGGTTGGGTTCCTTTTAACCTTCTGTGGTGTAGTGGTAGCACCTTGACTTAGTAATCATAAGTCCTAGGTTCAAGTCCCGGTCGGGGTTAAAAAAAAATGATTCATATATATATATATATATATATATATATATATATATATATATATATATATATATATATATATATATATATATATATATATATATATATATATATATATATATATATATATATATATATATATATATATATATATATATATATATATATATATATATATATATATATATATATATATATATATATATATATCTATATATATATATATATATATATATATATATATATATATATATATATATATATATATATATATATATATATATATATATATATATATATATATATATATATATATATATATATATATACAAATATATATATATATATATCAAATAAGCACATTACATATGTGAAAACATGAATCATTATTTACCCCGACCGGGACTCGAACCTAGGACTTATGATTACCAAGTCAAGGCGCTACCACTACACCACAGAAGGTTAAAAGGAATCCAACCTTATAGCTTATATCTGCTATAATTAGGAATGAACGCATTCTAACTGAATGCCACTATGTTCATATTAATGATTCCCCTACCTCACTCGTGGCTTCATTTTAGCATTTAATTCAATTCCCAATCTCATTCGGGCCATGAAATTATCAAATAAGCACATTACATATGTGAAAACATGAATAATTTTTTACCCCGACCGGGACTCGAACCTAGGACTTATGATTACTAAGTCAAGGCGCTACCACTACACCACAGAAGGTTAAAAGGAATCCAACCTTATAGCTTATATCTGCTATACTTAGGAATGAACGCATTCTAACTGAATGCCACTATGTTCATATTACAGATTCCCCTACCTCACTCGTGGCTTCATTTTAGCATTTAATTCAATTCCCAATCTCATTAGGGCCATGAAATTATCAAATAAGCACATTACATATGTGAAAACATGAATAATTTTTTACCCCGACCGGGACTCGAACCTAGGACTTATGATTACTAAGTCAAGGCGCTACCACTACACCCCAGAAGGTTAAAAGGAATCCAACCTTATAGCTTATATCTGCTATACTTAGGAATGAACGCATTCTAACTGAATGCCACTATGTTCATATTACAGATTCCCCAACCTCACTCGTGGCTTCATTTTAGCATTTAATTCAATTCCCAATCTCATTCGGGCATTGAAATTATCAAATAAGCACATTACATATGTGAAAACATGAATCATTTTTTTCACCGACCAGGACTCGAACCTAGGACTTATGATTACTAAGTCAAGGCGCTACCACTACACCACAGAAGGTTAAAAGGAATCCAACCTTATAGCTTATATCTGCTATACTTAGGAATGAACGCATTCTAACTGAATGCCACTATGTTCATATTACAGATTCCCCAACCTCACTTGTGGCTTCATTTTAGCATTTAATTCAATTCCCAATCTCATTCGGGCCATGAAATTATCAAATAAGCACATTACATATGTGAAAACATGAATCATTTTTTACCCTGACCTGGACTCGAACCTAGGACTTATGATTACTAAGTCAAGGCGCTACCACTACACCACAGAAGGTTAAAAGGAATCCAACCTTATAGCTTATATCTGCTATACTTAGGAATGAACGCATTCTAACTGAATGCCACTATGTTCATATTACAGATTCCCCAACCTCACTCGTGGCTTCATTTTAGCATTTAACTCAATTCCCAATCTCATTCGGGCCATGAAATTATCAAATAAGCACATTACATATGTGAAATCATGAATCATTTTTTACCCCGACCGGGACTCGAACCTAGGACTTATGATTACTAAGTCAAGGCGATACCACTACACCACAGAAGGTTAAAAGGAATCCAACCTTATAGCTTATATCTGCTATACTTAAGAATGAACGCATTCTAACTGAATGCCACTATGTTCATATTACAGATTCCCCAACCTCACTCGTGGCTTCATTTTAGCATTTAATTCAATTCCCAATCTCATTCGGGCATTGAAATTATAAAATAAGCACATTACATATGTGAAAACATGAATCATTTTTTTCACCGACCGGGACTCGAACCTAGGACTTATGATTACTAAGTCAAGGCGCTACCACTACACCACAGAAGGTTAAAAGGAATCCAACCTTATAGCTTATATCTGCTATACTTAGGAATGAACGCATTCTAACTGAATGCCACTATGTTCATATTACAGATTCCCCAACCTCACTTGTGGCTTCATTTTAGCATTTAATTCAATTCCCAATCTCATTCGGGCCATGAAATTATCAAATAAGCACATTACATATGTGAAAACATGAATCATTTTTTACCCCGACCGGGACTCGAACCTAGGACTTATGATTACTAACTCAAGGCGATACCACTACACCACAGAAGGTTAAAAGGAATCCAACCTTATAGCTTATATCTGCTATACTTAGGAATGAACGCATTCTAACTGAATGCCACTATGTTCATATTACAGATTCCTCAACCTCACTCGTGGCTTCATTTTAGCATTTAATTCAATTCCCAATCTCATTCGGGGCATGAAATTATCAAATAAGCACATTACATATGTGAAAACCTGAATCATTTTTTATCCCGGTTGGGGAATCTGTAATATGAACATAATGGCATTCAGTTAGAATGCGTTCATTCCTAGAAATAGCAGATATAAGCTATAAGGTTGGATTCCCGGTTGGGGTAAAAAATGATTCATGTTTTCACATATGTAATGTGCTTATTTGATATTTCATGCCCGAATGAGATTGGGAATTGAATTAAATGCTAAAATGAAGCCACGAGTGAGGTTGTGGAATCTGTAATATGAACATAGTGGCATTCAGATAGAATGCATTCATTCCTAAGTATAGCAGATATAAGCTATAAGGTTGGGTTCCTTTCAACCTTCTGTGGTGTAGAGGTAGCACCTTGACTTAGTAATCATAAGTCCTAGGTTCGAGTCCCTGTCGGGGTAAGAAATGATTCATGTTTTCACATATGTAATGTGCTTATTTGATATTTCATGCCGAATGAGATTGGGAATTGAATTAAATGCTAAAATGAAGCCACGAGTGAGGTTGCGGAATCTGTAATATGAACATAGTGGCATTCAGATAGAATGCGTTCATTCCTAAGTATAGCAGATATAAGCTATAAGGTTGGGTTCCTTTTAACCTTCTGTGGTGTAGTGGTAGCACCTTGACTTAGTAATCATAAGTCCTAGGTTCGAGTCTCGGTCGGGGTTAAATATGATTCATGTTTTCACATATGTAATGTGCTTATTTGATATTTCATGCCCGAATGAGATTGGGAATTGAATTAAATGCTAAAATGAAGCCACGAGTGAGGTTGGGGAATCTGTAATATGAACATAGTGGCATTCAGATAGAATGTGTTCATACCTAAGTATAGCAGATATAAGCTATAAGGTTGGGTTCCTTTTAACCTTCTGTGGTGAAGTGGTAGCACCTTAACTTAGTAATCATAAGTCCTAGGTTCGAGTCCCGGTCGGGGTAAAAAATGATTCATGTTTTCACATATGTAATGTGCTTATTTGATATTTCATGCCCGAATGAGATTGGGAATTGAATTAAATTCTAAAATGAAGCCACGAGTGAGGTTGGGGAATCTGTAATATGAACATAGTGGCATTCAGATAGGATGCGTTCATTCCTAAGTATAGAAGATATAAGCTATAAGGTTGGGTTCCTTTTAACCTTCTGTGGTGTAGTGGTAGCACCTTGACTTAGTAATCATAAGTCCTAGGTTCGAGTCCCGGTCGGGGTTAAAAAAAAATGATTCATATATATATATATATATATATATATATATATATATATATATATATATATTATATATATATATATATATATATATATATATATATATATATATATATATATACATATATATATATATATATATATATATATATATATATATATATATATATATATATTATATATATATATATATCAAATAAGCACATTACATATGTGAAAACATGAATCATTATTTACCCCGACCGGGACTCGAACCTAGGACTTATGATTACCAAGTCAAGGCGCTACCACTACACCACAGAAGGTTAAAAGGAATCCAACCTTATAGCTTATATCTGCTATAATTAGGAATGAACGCATTCTAACTGAATGCCACTATGTTCATATTAATGATTCCCCAACCTCACTCGTGGCTTCATTTTAGCATTTAATTCAATTCCCAATCTCATTCGGGCCATGAAATTATCAAATGAGCACATTACATATGTGAAAACATGAATAATTTTTTACCCTGACCGGGACTCGAACCTAGGACTTATGATTACTAAGTCAAGGCGCTACCACTACACCACAGAAGGTTAAAAGGAATCCAACCTTATAGCTTATATCTGCTATACTTAGGAATGAACGCATTCTAACTGAATGCCACTATGTTCATATTACAGATTCCCCTACCTCACTCGTGGCTTCATTTTAGCATTTAATTCAATTCCCAATCTCATTAGGGCCATGAAATTATCAAATAAGCACATTACATATGTGAAAACATGAATCATTTTTTACCCCGACCGGGACTCGAACCTAGGACTTATGATTACTAAGTCAAGGCGCTACCACTACACCCCAGAAGGTTAAAAGGAATCCAACCTTATAGCTTATATCTGCTATACTTAGGAATGAACGCATTCTAACTGAATGCCACTATGTTCATATTACAGATTCCCCAACCTCACTCGTGGCTTCATTTTAGCATTTAATTCAATTCCCAATCTCATTCGGGCATTGAAATTATCAAATAAGCACATTACATATGTGAAAACATGAATCATTTTTTTCACAGACCAGGACTCGAACCTAGGACTTATGATTACTAAGTCAAGGCGCTACCACTACACCACAGAAGGTTAAAAGGAATCCAACCTTATAGCTTATATCTGCTATACTTAGGAATGAACGCATTCTAACTGAATGCCACTATGTTCATATTACAGATTCCCCAACCTCACTTGTGGCTTCATTTTAGCATTTAATTCAATTCCCAATCTCATTCGGGCCATGAAATTATCAAATAAGCACATTACATATGTGAAAACATGAATCATTTTTTACCCCGACCGGGACTCGAACCTAGGACTTATGATAACTAAGTCAAGGCGCTACCACTACACCACAGAAGGTTAAAAGGAATCCAACCTTATAGCTTATATCTGCTATACTTAGGAATGAACGCATTCTAACTGAATGCCACTATGTTCATATTACAGATTCCCCAACCTCACTCGTGGCTTCATTTTAGCATTAAATTCGATTCCCAATCTCATTCGGGCCATGAAATTATCAAATAAGCACATTACATATGTGAAACCATGAATCATTTTTTACCCTGACCGGGACTCGAACCTAGGACTTATGATTACTAAGTCAAGGCGCTACCACTACACCACAGAAGGTTAAAAGGAATCCAACCTTATAGCTTTTATCTGTTATACTTAGGAATGAACGCATTCTTACTGAATGCCACTATGTTCATATTACAGATTCCCCAACCTCACTCGTGGCTTCATTTTAGCATTTAATTCAATTCCCAATCTCATTCGGGGCATGAAATTATCAAATAAGCACATTACATATGTGAAAACCTGAATCATTTTTTATCCCGGTAGGGGAATCTGTAATATGAACATAATGGCATTCAGTTAGAATGCGTTCATTCCTAGAAATAGCAGATATAAGCTATAAGGTTGGATTCCCGGTTGGGGTAAAAAATGATTCATGTTTTCACATATGTAATGTGCTTATTTGATATTTCATGCCCGAATGAGATTGGGAATTGAATTAAATGCTAAAATGAAGCCACGAGTGAGGTTGGGGAATCTGTAATATGAACATAGTGGCATTCAGATAGAATGCATTCATTCCTAAGTATAGCAGATATAAGCTATAAGGTTGGGTTCCTTTCAACCTTCTGTGGTGTAGAGGTAGCACCTTGACTTAGTAATCATAAGTCCTAGGTTCGAGTCCCTGTCGGGGTAAGAAATGATTCATGTTTTCACATATGTAATGTGCTTATTTGATATTTCATGCCGAATGAGATTGGGAATTGAATTAAATGCTAAAATGAAGCCACGAGTGAGGTTGCGGAATCTGTAATATGAACATAGTGGCATTCAGATAGAATGCGTTCATTCCTAAGTATAGCAGAAATAAGCTATAAGGTTGGGTTCCTTTTAACCTTCTGTGGTGTAGTGGTAGCACCTTGACTTAGTAATCATAAGTCCTAGGTTCGAGTCTCGGTCGGGGTAAAATATGATTCATGTTTTCACATATGTAATGTGCTTATTTGATATTTCATGCCCGAATGAGATTGGGGATTGAATTAAATGCTAAAATGAAGCCACGAGTGAGGTTGGGGAATCTGTAATATGAACATAGTGGCATTCAGATAGAATGTGTTCATACCTAAGTATAGCAGATATAAGCTATAAGGTTGGGTTCCTTTTAACCTTCTGTGGTGAAGTGGTAGCACCTTAACTTAGTAATCATAAGTCCTAGGTTCGAGTCCCTTTCGGGGTAGAAAATGATTCATGTTTTCACATATGTAATGTGCTTATTTGATATTTCATGCCCGAATGAGATTGGGAATTGAATTAAATTCTAAAATGAAGCCACGAGTGAGGTTGGGGAATCTGTAATATGAACATAGTGGCATTCAGATAGGATGCGTTCATTCCTAAGTATAGAAGATATAAACTATAAGGTTGGGTTCCTTTTAACCTTCTGTGGTGTAGTGGTAGCACCTTGACTTAGTAATCATAAGTCCTAGGTTCGAGTCCCGGTCGGGGTTAAAAAAAAATGATTCATATATATATATATATATATATATATATATATATATATATATATATATATATATATATATATATATATATATATATATATATATATATATATATATATATATATATATATATATATATATATATATATATATATATATATATATATATATATATATATATATATATATATATATATATATATATATATATATATATATATACATATATATATATATATATATATATATATATATATATATATATATATATATATATATATATATATCAAATAAGCACATTACATATGTGAAAACATGAATCATTATTTACCCCGACCGGGACTCGAACCTAGGACTTATGATTACCAAGTAAAGGCGCTACCACTACACCACAGAAGGTTAAAAGGAATCCAACCTTATAGCTTATATCTGCTATAATTAGGAATGAACGCATTCTAACTGAATGCCACTATGTTCATATTAATGATTCCCCAACCTCACTCGTGGTTTCATTTTAGCATTTAATTCAATTCCCAATCTCATTCGGGCCATGAAATTATCAAATAAGCACATTACATATGTGAAAACATGAATAATTTTTTACCCCGACCGGGACTCGAACCTAGTACTTATGATTACTAAGTCAAGGCGCTACCACTACACCACAGAAGGTTAAAAGGAATCCAACCTTATAGCTTATATCTGCTATACTTAGGAATGAACGCATTCTAACTGAATGCCACTATGTTCATATTACAGATTCCCCTACCTCACTCGTGGCTTCATTTTAGCATTTAATTCAATTCCCAATCTCATTAGGGCCATGAAATTATCAAATAAGCACATTACATATGTGAAAACATGAATCATTTTTTACCCCGACCGGGACTCGAACCTAGGACTTATGATTACTAAGTCAAGGCGCTACCACTACACCCCAGAAGGTTAAAAGGAATCCAACCTTATAGCTTATATCTGCTATACTTAGGAATGAACGCATTCTAACTGAATGCCACTATGTTCATATTACAGATTCCCCAACCTCACTCGTGGCTTCATTTTAGTATTTAATTCAATTCCCAATCTCATTCGGGCATTGCAATTATCAAATAAGCACATTACATATGTGAAAACATGAATCATTTTTTTCACCGACCAGGACTCGAACCTAGGACTTATGATTACTAAGTCAAGGCGCTACCACTACACCACAGAAGGTTAAAAGGAATCCAACCTTATAGCTTATATCTGCTATACTTAGGAATGAACGCATTCTAACTGAATGCCACTATGTTCATATTACAGATTCCCCAACCTCACTTGTGGCTTCATTTTAGCATTTAATTCAATTCCCAATCTCATTCGGGCCATGAAATTATCAAATAAGCACATTACATATGTGAAAACATGAATCATTTTTTACCCCAACCGGGACTCGAACCTAGGACTTATGATTACTAAGTCAAGGCGCTACCACTACACCACAGAAGGTTAAAAGGAATCCAACCTTATAGCTTATATCTGCTATACTTAGGAATGAACGCATTCTAACTGAATGCCACTATGTTCATATTACAGATTCCCCAACCTCACTCGTGGCTTCATTTTAGCACTAAATTCGATTCCCAATCTCATTCGGGCCATGAAATTATCAAATAAGCACATTACATATGTGAAACCATGAATCATTTTTTACCCTGACCTATACTCGAACCTAGGACTTATAATTACTAAGTCAAGGCGCTACCACTACACCACAGAAGGTTAAAAGGAATCCAACCTTATAGCTTATATCTGCTATACTTAGGAATGAACGCATTCTAACTGAATGCCACTATGTTCATATTACAGATTCCCCAACCTCACTCGTGGCTTCATTTTAGCATTTAACTCAATTCCCAATCTCATTCGGGCCATGAAATTATCAAATAAGCACATTACATATGTGAAATCATGAATCATTTTTTACCCCGACCGGGACTCGAACCTAGGACTTATGATTACTAAATCAAGGCGATACCACTACACCACAGAAGGTTAAAAGGAATCCAACCTTATAGCTTATATCTGCTATACTTAAGAATGAACGCATTCTAACTGAATGCCACTATGTTCATATTACAGATTCCCCAACCTCACTCGTGGCTTCATTTTAGCATTTAATTCAATTCCCAATCTCATTCGGGCATTGAAATTATAAAATAAGCACATTACATATGTGAAAACATGAATCATTTTTTTCACCGACCGGGACTCGAACCTAGGACTTATGATTACTAAGTCAAGGCGCTACCACTACACCACAGAAGGTTAAAAGGAATCCAACCTTATAGCTTATATCTGCTATACTTAGGAATGAACGCATTCTAACTGAATGCCACTATGTTCATATTACAGATTCCCCAACCTCACTTGTGGCTTCATTTTAGCATTTAATTCAATTCCCAATCTCATTCGGGCCATGAAATTATCAAATAAGCACATTACATATGTGAAAACATGAATCATTTTTTACCCCGACCGGGACTCGAACCTAGGACTTATGATTACTAACTCAAGGCGATACCACTACACCACAGAAGGTTAAAAGGAATCCAACCTTATAGCTTATATCTGCTATACTTAGGAATGAACGCATTCTAACTGAATGCCACTATGTTCATATTACAGATTCCTCAACCTCACTCGTGGCTTCATTTTAGCATTTAATTCAATTCCCAATCTCATTCGGGGCATGAAATTATCAAATAAGCACATTACATATGTGAAAACCTGAATCATTTTTTATCCCGGTTGGGGAATCTGTAATATGAACATAATGGCATTCAGTTAGAATGCGTTCATTCCTAGAAATAGCAGATATAAGCTATAAGGTTGGATTCCCGGTTGGGGTAAAAAATGATTCATGTTTTCACATATGTAATGTGCTTATTTGATATTTCATGCCCGAATGAGATTGGAAATTGAATTAAATGCTAAAATGAAGCCACGAGTGAGGTTGTGGAATCTGTAATATGAACATAGTGGCATTCAGATAGAATGCATTCATTCCTAAGTATAGCAGATATAAGCTATAAGGTTGGGTTCCTTTCAACCTTCTGTGGTGTAGAGGTAGCACCTTGACTTAGTAATCATAAGTCCTAGGTTCGAGTCCCTGTCGGGGTAAGAAATGATTCATGTTTTCACATATGTAATGTGCTTATTTGATATTTCATGCCGAATGAGATTGGGAATTGAATTAAATGCTAAAATGAAGCCACGAGTGAGGTTGCGGAATCTGTAATATGAACATAGTGGCATTCAGATAGAATGCGTTCATTCCTAAGTATAGCAGATATAAGCTATAAGGTTGGGTTCCTTTTAACCTTCTGTGGTGTAGTGGTAGCACCTTGACTTAGTAATCATAAGTCCTAGGTTCGAGTCTCGGTCGGGGTAAAATATGATTCATGTTTTCACATATGTAATGTGCTTATTTGATATTTCATGCCCGAATGAGATTGGGAATTGAATTAAATGCTAAAATGAAGCCACGAGTGAGGTTGGGGAATCTGTAATATGAACATAGTGGCATTCAGATAGAATGTGTTCATACCTAAGTATAGCAGATATAAGCTATAAGGTTGGGTTCCTTTTAACCTTCTGTGGTGAAGTGGTAGCACCTTAACTTAGTAATCATAAGTCCTAGGTTCGAGTCCCGGTCGGGGTAAAAAATGATTCATGTTTTCACATATGTAATGTGCTTATTTGATATTTCATGCCCGAATGAGATTGGGAATTGAATTAAATTCTAAAATGAAGCCACGAGTGAGGTTGGGGAATCTGTAATATGAACATAGTGGCATTCAGATAGGATGCGTTCATTCCTAAGTATAGAAGATATAAGCTATAAGGTTGGGTTCCTTTTAACCTTCTGTGGTGTAGTGGTAGCACCTTGACTTAGTAATCATAAGTCCTAGGTTCGAGTCCCGGTCGGGGTTAAAAAAAAATGATTCATATATATATATATATATATATATATATATATATATATATATATATATATATATATATATATATATATATATATATATATATATATATATATATCAAATAAGCACATTACATATGTGAAAACATGAATCATTATTTACCCCGACCGGGACTCGAACCTAGGACTTATGATTACCAAGTCAAGGCGCTACCACTACACCACAGAAGGTTAAAAGGAATCCAACCTTATAGCTTATATCTGCTATAATTAGGAATGAACGCATTCTAACTGAATGCCACTATGTTCATATAAATGATTCCCCAACCTCACTCGTGGCTTCATTTTAGCATTTAATTCAATTCCCAATCTCATTCGGGCCATGAAATTATCAAATAAGCACATTACATATGTGAAAACATGAATAATTTTTTACCCTGACCGGGACTCGAACCTAGGACTTATGATTACTAAGTCAAGGCGGTACCACTACACCACAGAAGGTTAAAAGGAATCCAACCTTATAGCTTATATCTGCTATACTTAGGAATGAACGCATTCTAACTGAATGCCACTATGTTCATATTACAGATTCCCCTACCTCACTCGTGGCTTCATTTTAGCATTTAATTCAATTCCCAATCTCATTAGGGCCATGAAATTATCAAATAAGCACATTACATATGTGAAAACATGAATCATTTTTTACCCCGACCGGGACTCGAACCTAGGACTTATGATTACTAAGTCAAGGCGCTACCACTACACCCCAGAAGGTTAAAAGGAATCCAACCTTATAGCTTATATCTGCTATACTTAGGAATGAACGCATTCTAACTGAATGCCACTATGTTCATATTACAGATTCCCCAACCTCACTCGTGGCTTCATTTTAGCATTTAATTCAATTCCCAATCTCATTCGGGCATTGAAATTATCATATAAGCACATTACATATGTGAAAACATGAATCATTTTTTTCACCGACCAGGACTCGAACCTAGGACTTATGATTACTAAGTCAAGGCGCTACCACTACACCACAGAAGGTTAAAAGGAATCCAACCTTATAGCTTATATCTGCTATACTTAGGAATGAACGCATTCTAACTGAATGCCACTATGTTCATATTACAGATTCCCCTACCTCACTCGTGGCTTCATTTTAGCATTTAATTCAATTCCCAATCTCATTAGGGCCATGAAATTATCAAATAAGCACATTACATATGTGAAAACATGAATCATTTTTTACCCCGACCGGGACTCGAACCTAGGACTTATGATAACTAAGTCAAGGCGCTACCACTACACCACAGAAGGTTAAAAGGAATCCAACCTTATAGCTTATATCTGCTATACTTAGGAATGAACGCATTCTAACTGAATGCCACTATGTTCATATTACAGATTCCCCAACCTCACTCGTGGCTTCATTTTAGCATTAAATTCGATTCCCAATCTCATTCGGGCCATGAAATTATCAAATAAGCACATTACATATGTGAAACCATGAATCATTTTTTACCCTGACCGGGACTCGAACCTAGGACTTATGATTACTAAGTCAAGGCGCTACCACTACACCACAGAAGGTTAAAAGGAATCCAACCTTATAGCTTTTATCTGTTATACTTAGGAATGAACGCATTCTAACTGAATGCCACTATGTTCATATTACAGATTCCCCAACCTCACTCGTGGCTTCATTTTAGCATTTAATTCAATTCCCAATCTCATTCGGGCCATGAAATTATCAAATAAGCACATTACATATGTGAAATCATGAATCATTTTTTACCCCGACCGGGACTCGAACCTATTACTTATGATTACTAAGTCAAGGCAATACCACTACACCACAGAAGGTTAAAAGGAATCCAACCTTATAGCTTATATCTGCTATACTTAGGAATGAACGCATTCTAACTGAATGCCACTATGTTCATATTACAGATTCCCCAACCTCACTCGTGGCTTCATTTTAGCATTTAATTCAATTCCCAATCTCATTCGGGCATTGAAATTATCAAATAAGCACATTACATATGTGAAAACATGAATCATTTTTTCACCGACCAGGACTCGAACCTAGGACTTATGATTACTAAATCAAGGCGCTACCACTACACCACAGAAGGTTAAAAGGAATCCAACCTTATAGCTCATATCTGCTATACTTAGGAATGAACGCATTCTAACTGAATGCCACTATGTTCATATTACAGATTCCCCAACCTCACTTGTGGATTCATTTTAGCATTTAATTCAATTCCCAATCTCATTCGGGCCATGAAATTATCAAATAAGCACATTACATATGTGAAAACATGAATCATTTTTTACCCCGACCGGGACTCGAACCTAGGACTTATGATTACTAAGTCAAGGCTCTACCACTACACCACAGAAGGTTAAAAGGAATCCAACCTTATAGCTTATATCTGCTATACTTAGGAATGAACGCATTCTAACTGAATGCCACTATGTTCATATTACAGATTCCCCAACCTCACTCGTGGCTTCATTTTAGCATTTAATTCAATTCCCAATCTCATTCGGGGCATGAAATTATCAAATAAGCACATTACATATGTGAAAACCTGAATCATTTTTATCCCGGTTGGGGAATCTGTAATATGAACATAATGGCATTCAGTTAGAATGCGTTCATTCCTAGAAATAGCAGATATAAGCTATAAGGTTGGATTCCCGATCGGGGTAAAAAATGATTCATGTTTTCACATATGTAATGTGCTTATTTGATATTTCATGCCCGAATGAGATTGGGAATTGAATTAAATGCTAAAATGAAGCCACAAGTGAGGTTGGGGAATCTGTAATATGAACATAGAGGCATTCAGATAGAATGCATTCATTCCTAAGTATAGCAGATATAAGCTATAAGGTTGGGTTCCTTTTAACCTTCTGTGGTGTAGTGGTAGCACCTTGACTTAGTAATCATAAGTCCTAGGTTCGAGTCACGGTCGGGGTAAAAAATGATTCATGTTTTCACAGATGTAATGTGCTTATTTGATATTTCATGCGGGAATGAGATTGGGAATTGAAATAAATGCTAAATTAAGCCACGAGTGAGGTTGGGGAATCTGTAATATGAACATAGTGGCATTCAGATAGAAAGTGTTCATACCTAAGTATAGCAGATATAAGCTATAAGGTTGGGTTCCTTTTAACCTTCTGTGGTGAAGTGGTAGCACCTTAACTTAGTAATCATAAGTCCTAGGTTTGAGTCCCGGTCGGGGTAAAAAATGAATCAGGTTTTCACATATGTAATATGCTTATTTGATATTTCATGCCCGAATGAGATTGGGAATTGAATTAAATTCTAAAATGAAGCCACGAGTGAGGTTGGGGAATCTGTAATATGAACATAATGGCATTCAGATAGAATGAGTTCATTCCTAAGTATAGCAGATATAAGCTATAAGGTTGGGTTCCTTTTAACCTTCTGTGGTGTAGTGGTAGCACCTTGACTTAGTAATCATAAGTCCTAGGTTCGAGTCCCGGTCGGGGTAAAAAATGATTCATGTTTTCACATATGTAATGTGCTTATTTGATATTTCATGCCCGAATGAGATTGGGAATTGAATTATATGCTAAAATGAAGCCACGAGTGAGGTTGGGGAATCTGTAATATGAACATAGTGGCATTCAGATAGAATGCGTTCATTTCTAAGTATAGCAGATATAAGCTATAAGGTTGGGTTCCTTTTAACCTTCTGTGGTGTAGTGGTAGCACCTTGACTTAGTAATCATAAGTCCTAGGTTCGAGTCCCGGTCGGGGTAAAAAAAAATGATTCATATATATATATATATATATATATATATATATATATATATATATATATATATATATATATATATATATATATATATATATATATATATATATATATATATATATATATATATATATATATATATATATATATATATATATATATATATATATATATATATATATATATATATATATATATATATATATATATATATATATATATATATATATATATATATATATATATATATATATATATATATATATATATATATATATATATATATATATATATATATATATATATATATATATATATATATATATATATATATATATATACATATATATATATATATATATATATATATATATATATATATATATATATATATATATATATATATATATATATATATATATATATATATATATATATATATATATATATATATATATATATATATATATATATATATATATATATATATATATATATATATATATATATATATATACATATATATATATATATATATATATATATATATATATATATATATATATATATATATATATATATATATATATATATATATATATATATATATATATATATATATATATATATATATATATATATATATATATATATATATATATATATATATATATATATATATATATATATATACTATATATATATATATATATATATATATATATATATATATATATATATATATATATATATATATATATATATATATATATATATATATATATATATATATATATATATATATCAAATAAGCACATTACATATGTGAAAACATGAATCATTATTTTCCCCGACCGGGTGTCGAACCTAGGACTTATGATTACTAAGTCAAGGCGCTACAACTACACCACAGAAGGTTAAAAGGAATCCAAAATTATAGCTTATAACTGCTATACTTAGGAATGAACGCATTCTAACTGAATGCCACTATGTTCATATTACAGATTCCCCAACCTCACTCGTGGCTTCATTTTAGCATTTAATTCAATTCCCAATCTCATTCGGGCAATGAAATTATCAAATAAGCACATTACATATGTGAAAACATGAATAATTTTTTTCCCCGACCAGGACTCGAACCTAGGACCTATGATTACTAAGTCAAGGCGCTACCACTACACCACAGAAGGTTAAAAGGAATCCAACCTTATAGCTTATATCTGCTATACTTAGGAATGAACGCATTCTAACTGAATGCCACTATGTTCCTATTACAGATTCCCCAACCTCACTCGTGGCTTCATTTTAACATTTAATTCAATTCCCAATCTCATTCGGGCCATGAAATTATCAAATAAGCACATTACATATGTGAAAACATGAAACATTTTTTACCCCGACCGGGACTTGAACCTAGGACTTATGATTACTAAATCAAGGCGCTACCACTACACCACAGAAGGTTAAAAGGAATCCAACCTTATAGCTTATATCTGCTATACTTAGGAATGAACGCATTCTAACTGAATGCCACTATGTTCATATTACAGATTCCCCAACCTCACTCGTGGCTTCATTTTAGCATTTAATTCAATTCCCAATCTCATTCAGGCCATGAAATTATCAAATAAGCATATTACATATGTGAAAACATGAATCATTTTTTACCCCGACCGGGAATCGAACCTAGGACTTATGATTACTAAGTCAAGGCTCTACCACTACACCACAGAAGGTTAAAAGGAATCCAACCTTATAGCTTATATCTGCTATACTTAGGAATGAACGCATTCTAACTGAATGCCACTATGTTCATATTACAGATTCCCCAACCTCACTACTGGCTTCATTTTAGCATTTAATTCAATTCCCAATCTCATTCGGGCATGAAATATCAAATAAGCACATTAATTATGTGAAAACATGAATCATTTTTTACCCCGACCGGGACTCGAACCTAGGACTTATGATTACTAAGTCAAGGCGCTACCACTACACCACAGAAGGTTAAAAGGAATCCAACCTTATAGCTTATATCTGCTATGCTTAGGAATGAACGCATTCTAACTGAATGCCACTATGTTCATATTACAGATTCCCCAACCTCACTCGTGGCTTCATTTTAGCATTTAATTCAATTCCCAATCTCATTCGGGCCATGAAATTATCAAATAAGCACATTACATATGTGAAAATATGAATCATTTTTTACCCCGACAGGGACTCGAACCTAGGACTTATGATTACTAAGTCAAGGCGCTACCACTACACCACAGAAGGTTAAAAGGAATCCATCCTTATAGCTTATATCTGCTATACTTAGGAATGAACGCATTCTAACTGAATGCCACTATGTTCATATTACAGATTCCCCAACCGGGGTAAAAAATGATTCATGTTTTCACATATGTAATGGGCTTATTTGATAATTTCATGGCCCGAATGAGATTGGTAATTGAATTAAATGCTAAAATGAAGCCACAAGTGGTGTTGGGGAATCTGTAATATGAACATAGTGGCATTCAGTTAGAATGCGTTCATTCCTAAGTATAGCAGATATAAGCTATAAGGTTGGGTTCCTTTTAACCTTCTGTGGTGTAGTGGTAGCACCTTGACTTAGTAATCATAAGTCCTAGGTTCGAGTCCCGGTTGGGGTAAAAAATGATTCATGTTTTCACTTATGTAATGCGCTTATTTGATATTTCATGCCCGAATGAGATTGGGAATTGAATTAAATGCTAAAATGAAGCCACGAGTGATTTTGGGGAATCTGTAATATGAACATAGTGGCATTCAGATAGAATGCGTTCATTCCTAAGTATAGCAGATATAAGCTATAAGGTTGGGTTCCTTTTAACCTTCTGTGGTGAAGTGGTAGCACCTTGACTTGGAAATCATAAGTCCCAGGTTCGAGTCCCGGTCGGGGTAAAAAATGATTCATGTTTTCACATATGTAATGTGCTTATTTGATATTTCATGCCCGAATTAGATTGGGAATTGAATTAAATGCTAAAATGAAGCCACGAGTGAGGTTGGGGAATCTTTAATATAAACATAGTGGCATTCAGATAGAATGCGTTCATTCCTAAGTATAGCAGATATAAGCTATAAGGTTGGGTTCCTTTTAACCTTCTGTGGTGTAGTGGTAGCACCTTGACTTAGTAATCATAAGTCCTAGGTTCGAGTCCCGGTCGGGGTAAAAAAAAATAATTCATATATATATATATATATATATATATATATATATATATATATATATATATATATATATATATATATATATATATATATATATATATATATATATATATATATATATATATATATATATATATATATATATATATATATATATATATATATATATTATATATATATATATATATATATATATATATATATATATATATATATATATATATATATATATATATATATATATATATATATATATATATATATATATATATATATATATATATATGTATATATATATATATATATATATATATATATATATATATATATATATATATATATATATATATATATATATATATATATATATATATATATATGTATATATATATATATATATATATATATATATATATATATATATATATATATATATATATATATATATATATATATATATATATATATATATATATATATATATATATATATATATATATATATATATATATATATATATATATATATATATATATATATATATATATATATATATATATATATTTATATATATATATATATATATATATATATATATATATATATATATATATATATATATATATATATATACATATATATATATATATATATATATATATATATATATATATATATATATATATATATATATATATATATATATATATATATATATATATATATATATATATATATATATATATATATATATATATATATATATATATATATATATATATATTTATATATATATATATATATATATATATATATATATATATATATATATATATATATATATATATATATATATATATATATATATATATATATATATATATATATATATATATATATATATATATATATATATATATATATATATATATATATATATATATATATATATATATATATATATATATATATATATATATATATATATATATATATATATATATATATATATATATATATATATATATATATATATATATATATATATATATATATATATATATATATATATATATATATATACATATATATATATATATATATATATATATATATATATATATATATATATATATATATATATATATATATATATATATATATATATATATATATATATATATATATATATATATATATCAAATAAGCACATTACATATGTGAAAACATGAATTATTATTTACCCCGACCGGGACTCGAACCTAGGACTTATGATTACTAAGTCAAGGCGCTACCACTACACCACAGAAGGTTAAAAGGAATCCAACCTTATAGCTTATATCTGCTATACTTAGGAATGAACGCATTCTAACTGAATGCCACTATGTTCATATTACAGATTCCCCAACCTCACTCGTGGCTTCATTTTAGCATTTAATTCAATTCCCAATCTCATTCGGGCCATGAAATTATCAAATAAGCACATTACATATGTGAAAACATGAATCATTTTTTTCCCCGACCGGGACTCGAACCTAGGACTTATGATTACTAAGTCAAGGCGCTACCACTACACCACAGAAGGTTAAAAGGAATTCAACCTTATAGCTTATATCTGCTATACTTAGGAATGAACGCATTCTAACTGAATGCCACTATGTTCATATTACAGATTCCCCAACCTCACTCGTGGCTACATTTTAGCATTTAATTCAATTCCAAATCTTATTCGGGCCATGAAATTATCAAATAAGCACATTACATATATGAAAACATGAATCATTTTTTACCCTGACCGGGACTCGAACCTAGGACTTATGATTACTAAGTCAAGGCGCTACCACTACACCACAGAAGGTTAAAAGGAATCCAACCTTATAGCTTATATCTGCTATACTTAGGAATGAACACATTCTAACTGAATGCCACTATGTTCATATTACAGATTCCCCAACCTCACTCGTGGCTTCATTTTAGCATTTAATTCAATTCCCAATCTCATTCGGGCATGAAATATCAAATAAACACATTACATATGTGAAAACATAAATCATTTTTTACCCCGACAGGGACTCGAACCTAGGACTTATGATTACTAAGTCAAGGCGCTACCACTACACCACAGAAGGTTAAAAGGAATCCAACCTTATAGCTTATATCTGCTATACTTAGGAATGAACGCATTCTAACTGAATGCCACTATGTTCATATTACAGATTCCCCAACCTCACTCGTGGCTTTATTTTAGCATTTAATTCAATTCCCAATCTCATTCGGGCCATGAAATTATCAAATAAGCACATTACATACGTGAAAACCTGAATCATTTTTTACCCCGACTGTGACTCGAACCTAGGACTTATGATTACTAAGTCAAGACGCTACCACTACACCACAGAAGGTTAAAAGGAATCCAACCTTACAGCTTATATCTGCTATACTTAGGAATGAATGCATTCTAACTGAATGCCACTATGTTAATATTACAGATTCCCCAACCGGGTTAAAAATGATTCATGTTTTCACATATGTAATGTGCTTATTTGATAATTTCATGGCCCGAATGAGATTGGTAATTGAATTAAATGCTAAAATGAAGCCACGAGTGAGGTTGGGGAATCTGTAATATGAACATAGTTGCATTCAGTTAGAATGCGTTCATTCCTAAGTATAGCAGATATAAGCTATAAGGTTGGGTTCCTTCTAACCTTCTGTGGTGTAGTGGTAGCACCTTGACTTAGTAATCATAAGTCCTAGGTTCGAGTCCCGGTTGGGGTAAAAAATGATTCATGTTTTCACATATGTAATGTGCTTATTTAATATTTCATGCCCGAATGAGATTGGGAATTGAATTAAATGCTAAAATGAAGCCACGAGTGAGGTTGGGGAATCTGTAATATGAACATAGTGGCATTCAGATAGAATGCGTTCATTCCTAAGTATAGCAGATATAAGCTATAAGGTTGGGTTCCTTTTAACCTTCTGTGGTGTAGTGGTAGCACCTTGACTTAGTAATCATAAATCCTAGGTTCGAGTCCCGGTTGTGTTAAAAAAAATGATTCATATATATATATATATATATATATATATATATATATATATATATATATATATATATATATATATATATATATATATATATATATATATATATATATATATATATATATATATATATAATATATATATATATATATATATATATATATATATATATATATATATATGCATATATATATATATATATATATATATATATATATATATATATATATATATATATATATATATATATATATATATATATATATATATATATATATATATATATATATATATATATATATATATATATATATATATATATATATATCAAATAAGCACATTACATATGTGAAAACATGAATCATTATTTTCCCCGACCGGGTGTCAAACCTAGGACTTATGATTACTAAGTCAAGGCGCTACCACTACACCACAGAAGGTTAAAAGGAATCCAAAATTATAGCTTATATCTGCTATACTTTGGAATGAACGCATTCTAACTGAATGCCACTATGTTCATATTACAGATTCCCCAACCTCACTCGTGGCTTCATTTTAGCATTTAATTCAATTCCCAATCTCATTCGGGCCATGAAATTATCAAATAAGCACATTACATATGTGAAAACATGAATTATTTTTTTCCCCGACAGGGACTCGAACCTAGGACTTATGATTACTAAGTCAAGGCGCTACCACTACACCACAGAAGGTTAAAAGGAATCCAACCTTATAGCTTATATCTGCTATACTTAGGAATGAACGCATTCTAACTGAATGCCACTATGTTCATATTACAGATTCCCCAACCTCACTCGTGGCTTCATTTTAGCATTTAATTCAATTCCCAATCTCATTTGGGCCATGAAATTATCAAATAAGCACATTACATATGTGAAAACATGAATCATTTTTTACCCCGACCGGGACTCGAACCTAGGACTAATGATTACTAAGTCAAGGCGCTACCACTACACCACAGAAGATTAAAAGGAATCCAACCTTATAGCTTATATCTGCTATACTTAGGAATGAACGCATTCTAACTGATTGCCACTATGTTCATATTACAGATTCCCCAACCTCACTCGTGGCTTCATTTTAGCATTTAATTCAATTCCCAATCTCATTCGGGCCATGAAATTATCAAATAAGCACATTACATATGTGAAAACATGAATCGTTTTTTACCCCGACCGGTACTCTAACCTAGGACTTATGATTACTAAGTCAAGGCGCTACCACTACACCACAGAAGGTTAAAAGGAATCCAACCTTATAGCTTATATCTGCTATACTTAGGAATGAACGCATTCTAACTGAAAGCCACTATGTTCATATTACAGATTCCCCAACCTCACTCGTGGCTTCATTTTAGCATTTAATTCAATTCCCAATCTCATTCTGGAATGAAATATCAAATAAGCACATTACATATGTGAAAACATAAATCATTTTTTACCCCGACCAGGACTCGAACCTAGGACTTATGATTACTAAGTCAAGGCGCTACCACTACACCACAGAAGGTTAAAAGGAATCCAACCTTATAGCTTATATCTGCTATACTTAGGAATGAACTCATTCTAACTGAATGCCACTATGTTCATATTACAGATTCCCCAACCTCACTCGTGGCTTCATTTTAACATTTAATTCAATTCCCAATCTCATTCAGGCCATGAAATTATCAAATAAGCACATTCCATATGTGAAAACCTGAATCATTTTTTACCCCGACCGAGACTCGAACCTAGGACTTATGATTACTAAGTCAAGGCGCTACCACTACACCACAGAAGGTTAAAAGGAATCCAACCTTATAGATTATATCTGCTATACTTAGGAATGAACGATTCTAACTGAATGCCACTATGTTCATTTACAGATTCCCCAACCGGGGTAAAAAATGATTCATGTTCTCACATATGTAATGTGCTTATTTGATAATTTCATGGCCCGAATGAGATTGGTAATTGAATTAAATGCTAAAATGAAGCCACGAGTGAGGATGGGGAATCTGTAATATGAACATAGTGGCATTCAGTTAGAATGCGTTCATTCCTAAGTATAGCAGATATAAGCTATAAGGTTGGGTTCCTTTTAACCTTCTGTGGTGTAGTGGTAGCACCTTGACTTAGTAATCATAAGTCCTAGGTTCGAGTCCCTTTCGGGGTAAAAAATGATTCATGTTTTCACATATGTAATGTGCTTATTTGATATTTCATGCCCGAATGAGATTGGGAATTGAATTAAATGCTAAAATGAAGCCACGAGTGAAGTTGGGGAATCTGTAATATGAACATAGTGGCATTCAGATAGAATGCGTTCATTCCTAAGAATAGCAGATATAAGCTATAAGGTTGGGTTCCTTTTAACCTTCTGTGGTGAAGTGGTAGTAACTTGACTTAGTAATCATAAGTCCTAGGTTCGAGTCCCGGTCGGGGTAAAAAATGATTCATTTTTTCACATATGTAATGTGCTTATTTGATATTTCATGGCCCAAATGAGATTGGGAATTGAATTAAATGCTAAAATGAAGCCACGAGTGAGGTTGGGGAATCTGTAATATGAACATAGTGGCATTCAGATAGAATGCGTTCATTCCTAAGTATAGCAAATATAAGCTATAAGGTTAGATTCCTTTTAACCTTCTGAGGTGTAGTGGTAGCACCTTGACTTAGTAATCATAAGTCCTAGGTTCGAGTCCCGGTCGGGGTAAAAAAAAGGATTCGTTTATATATA
>JAXCGZ010021565.1:37500-40019 GCA_037179515.1 Halocaridina rubra
ATGAGAATGTGACTCTGGAATATTTATATTATAGTTGAGCATCAGAGAGGAATTTTAGCTATATTATATATATATATATATATATATATATATATATATATATATATATATATATATATATATATATATATATATATATATATATATATATATATATATATATATATATATATATGTATATATATATATATATATATATATATATATATATATATATATATATATATATATATATATATATATATATATATATATATATATATATATATATATATATATATATATATATATATATATATATATATATATATATATATATATATATATATATACATTTACATATATATATATATATATATATATATATATATATATATATATATATATATATATATATATATATATATATATATATATATATATATATATATATATATATATATATATATATATATATATATATATATAAATATATATATATATATATATATATATATATATATATATATATATATATATATATATATATATATATATATATATATATATATATATATATATATATATATATATATATATATATATATATATATATATGTATATATATATATATATATATATATATATATATATATATATATATATATATATATATATATATATATATATATATATATATATATATGTATATATATATGTATATATATATATATATATATATATATATATATATATATATATATATATATATATATATATATATATATCAAAATAATCACATCACATATGTGACAAGATGAATCATTTTTACCCCGACCGGGACTTGAACCTGGGACTTGTAATTATTAAGTCAAGCGCTACCAACTACACCATAGAAAGTTAAAGGGAAACAAACTTTACTGCTTATATCTGCTATAGTAGGAATGAACTCATTCATTTTCAATGCCACTATGTTCAGATTACAGCTTCCCCAACTTCACTCGTGGTTTCATTTTCGCATTTAATTCAACTCCCAATCACAATCGGGACCTACAATAACCAAATAAGCATATTACATATGTGAAACCATGAAGCATTTTTACCCCGACCGGAACTTGAACCTAAGACTTATTATTAGTAAGCCAAGGCTCTACCAACTACACCACAGAAAGCTAAAAGGAAACAAACCTCAAAACTTATATGTGCAATAGCAGGAATGAATGCATCTCTCTGAATGCCACTATGACATATTACAGTTTTCCCACCTCACTCGCAGTTTTGTTTTCGCATTTAATTTAACTCCAAACCTCATTCGGGACCAACAATAAGTAAATAAGCACATTACATATGTGAAAATATGAATCATTTTTACCTCGACCAGGACTTGAACCTGGAACTTATTATTAATAAATCAAGACGCTACCAACTACACCACAGAAGGCTAAAGGGAAACAATCGTTACAGCTTATATCTGCTATAGTAGGAATGAACGCATTCTATCTGACTGCCACTATGTTCATATTACACCTTCACCAACCTCACAACTCTGAATCTCATTCGGGACCAACAATAACCAAATAAGAACATTACCTATATGAAAACACTAATCATATTTACATCAACCGCGACTTGAACCTGGGACTTATTATTACTAAGCCAAGGCGCTACCATCTACACCACAGAAGGTTAAAGGAAGGTGTCAAGTTTTTCTCATATTTTTATTTCATAATCCCAAATTTTCTGTTGCTCCGTACTCCATTATTTTGTTGTTGTTGTTGTTGTTGTTGTTCTTTATCTCTTACTATAGATATAAGCCACACTTATTTGACCAAGAGATTTTTATTCGAAATTATCCCGAAATTGAATCCTGGTGCATTCCTTCTTTTTCCGTTGATTTTAGAGCTTTTTCTAACATATGGAATTATTTGGCCATTTGAGAATGAGGGCAACAATGTCATTAGGATTGTAGTCGCCATACCCGTTCTATCAGTTTCCTCCTCTCTGGTCGTAGCAGTTTATAAAAAAGTCATAGGAAAATAATCTTCTATGGAAAAATGGATAAAGCAATTTAAAAAAAAATAACTCTATGTTATAGCTATATTTCGCTAATTAGAGAAATTGAAATTAGTATTTACAATGAAGAAATAAGAACATTCCATATATTATGTCTGACCTGTCGCGTTCAGTCTGCCTAATTTTGATTACTTGGGCAAATTTCGAGAAAGAGAAGCCAGAATAGAGGTCGTCCTTTCCTAGATCCAATTACATTTCTATTAAGGGGTTTATGAAGCCCTTCCCAATGCAGCTAATGCGCTTATCTTTACATAGGCAATGTGCATGCGACTACTACTACTACTACTACTACTACTACTACTACTACTACTACTGCAAATAATAATAATAATAATAATAATAATAATAATAATAATAATAATAATAATAATAATAATAATAATACTAATAATAATAACAATAATAATAATAATAATAATAATAATAATAATAATAATAATAATAATAATAATAATAATAATAACAAT
>JAXCGZ010021566.1:0-39967 GCA_037179515.1 Halocaridina rubra
TTAACCGACTAATGGTAATAAACATGGGGTGTTCAAGTACAAATATCTGTCCTGTCTGTTTGTGAGCTCTTAACCGAGCTCGGTACTTTGAGTCCCCATAGTAAAACAGAATCTTAACACTCTAGCATCATCATTAAAACAAACCCCCACAATAGGAAGGAACATATAAGGCATTTTCTAGCAAAACTTTACATGGATTACCATTGACATCATACAAAAACACATTTGCGGATCCATGACCATGCAAAACGCCATTTGTTCGACTTCCGTCAGCCAACTCAATACAATGATTAGAAGGATTAAAATCGCTGTCAAATTTCACAAACTTTGAACCATCTTTTGTTATATGAGATGTAGCACCACAGTCAACCATTAAATTATTATCAATATTATGTCTAACAGCATTATTACAATTATCATGTTGAAAAATATCTTCACTCGTACTGGCTTTAAAAAGGAACGAATGAGGTCGTTCGGTATCTGTAGCATTATCTTCAGCACTCATGGATTTTGTTGAATTAGGGGGATTTTTCCTACATTCACTAGAGTTATGAGTTCGAGATCTGCATTTATGGCACCACTTCTTACTAAATCTAGGTTTTCCTTTATTCTTCTCACTTTTATTCTTACAATCAGGAGATTTATGTCCTAAACTTCCACAAGTATAAAAAGTAGGGGTAAAATTTCCTGCACAAGCCCTACCTTGGTTACCTTTATGGATTACTTTCATAACATTATCATTACTGTCAAAAGTGTCATGTGCCTTTTCAGTCTCTTCAAAGTTTCTTAAAGCAATTTTAAACTCAGAAAAACTCATTGGAGTATCTCTCTGTGTAATTACAGTAGAAAAAGTCTTAAAATTTGAAGGAAGGCCTTTAAGCACCATTGCAGTAAGGAGGCTATCACTAACAGTCTCACCTGCCTGTTTTAATGAATTAGCAGCAGTCTCTGCGCGAATGACATAATCGGTGATGCTTTCATTGGCTACTTTCTTCAATAACGTAAGCTCAGTATACAGGCAAATAACTCTCGGCTTACCTGTGCCCATGTAATGACCACGGAGTATTTCCAGTGCCTTACGACCATTGTCTTTTGCCTCTCTTTTCTCTAAATTAAGGCTTCGGTCATCTAAAAGCTAAACAAGCTCAGCAAATGCATCAGCATTCTTCCCTGCATCAGGGATTCCGGTGCCGGTCAGGACGTCGAATAACTTCAGATGTCTCATGTAACTGAGAAATTTAACTTCCCAAAGCTCATATTTCGACTCATCACCATCAAATAATAATCTAGCACTAAGGCTGGGCCCATAACCTGTTAAGGTATGACCACTATGAGCCATGATGGTGTACAAAGAGCAATTTTGGGGATATAATTGAAAGTCACGGTCACCTATTATTTGTTTACTATATGAATGAAGCGTCATACAACGTTATGACATGGACAAAACAATGCCAGCTTGGAAAATATGTACTGGGCATATATATGAAAAATATATCAATTATATTATTGTGAAAAATATTAATCTAATTAGTAAACCATTAAGAAAAATATATTTGTCGATTAAGTTTACCCTCAACAAAAGAATAACCTAGCATTTACCCAAAGATTTCCCTTTGAGCTGCTTATTTTTCCACTTGCAGTAGGCAGAGCAAATGAAGGTAAACTCGGCTTCACCATTTGCCTCTGTACTGCCTGCATAGTCATCACACCAACATGTTTTTTGTCCTTTCCTGAGTCAGAATGTTCTTGCACATTGCTTGACTCATCTAAATTTGAACCATTTCCTGACTGTTCATTCAGAAATGTAGGTTCTACAAACCTTCTACGAAGTTTTGACTCTTGTTCATAACACAAAGCTGCATGATGACCATTTTTCTTACACTTCTTACAGTTTAACTGAGTGTAACATTCATTTGCACAATACCCTGACTGAGTACATCTCAGACATTTGTTATTGTTTCTCAATTTGTCTCTGCGTTTGTTTATACTAACTACTTTATTACACTGTTCAGACTTATGACCTTGCCAACCACAGAATACACATTCTGTTTAACTATTTACTACCTTTGCAGTAGCACCATAGCTACCCATATTCTTTTTATAGGACTGGGTCTCATCTCTCTGGTAGGTTTAGGTCTCTCCCTTTGTGTTACCTTTAGGATTGTTGCCCTCTATATGAAATACATATTTTCCCAGTTCCTTCAAGAGGGTTTCATATGTAGGATATTTTGTGTCAATTTTCATGCTAATCCAGTTCTCAACATCTTCTGGCAATTTCATCATCACGAGTTCTGAAAACACCCAATCAGTGTTCTCCATGTCTTTATAATTTTTCCTCTTCTTAGTAAGGGTGATATTAGACCTAAGGGGTCCAAAAATATACCCACCAGTGACAGAAGTTTATGTTTGGTCAACACATCTTCTCTAGCCTTCAGACCTTTCAAAGACAACTTGTCTGTATTAACATTCCAGATTAAACTAATGATTGTTTCTTTAGGAGATCTAGATTTTTCAGAAAGGCACTGATCCAGTACCCTTTGAAGTCTTGCATTGTTTGAATTCCATGCTTGCAGTGATATTTCGGAATTTGCCCACTCTACATCTGCAGTATTGTAAACATCAAACTGTTTCTCTTCTCTGGTACAAGCATCCAACAAATTACTTACATGAGCATTCTCCAATATCTCCTCCAACTGTTCTATTAGAAACATCATTTGTCCAAAGGCACTCTGAAAATTGTGTAGGAGAGGAGTGTGGATAGGCTTCAAGGGAATAGAATCTGTAAAACTTCTAAGTGTAGTTTTATCTTTGTAATGCACTTCTTGCTTTACTCCAATACTCTCTGGCTCTCACAACTTATTAACAGACTCTATGGCCTCTGCAGTCAGCACCTTATTAGCAGGCTGTATGGCCTCTGCAGTCAACTTATTAAGAGGCACTATGGCCTCCTCAATCAACAACTTATTATCAGGCTCTATCGCCTCTTCAATCAACAACTTATTAACTGGCTCTATGGCCACTTCAATCAGCTCTTGAGTACCTGCAGGAAAAAACTGCATTCCTACTCGCATAACAATATAGCTTTGCACATGACTGGGTTCATGTTGAGTATCACAAGGAATATGGCCATACAACATGACACCATCCGGTGTTTCCATTAAAGTATATACATCCCACTTGTTAATACCACTAACAAACTGACTAAAATGTAATGCACCAATAACAATGCCAATGTTATCAAGTACATCACTATCAATATCTTCATCAGCCAACTTGTGACCATTAGACTTTAACACATTTGCAGCCTTTGCTAGTCCTGGAGTGTGGATGCTAATTACCATGTCATCAAGTACGAGTAATTTAACTCTGGCTCTACTTTTCCCCATTTTGATAACTACATTTACGACAGGAAAACTTCCTTTCTTTGTCTCAGAACGAAATGCATCAATACCAAGAGACATTTCATCTACTGGGCTTAATTTAAGCCTTTCAGCTAATTCCCTAGCTATAAAGGAACACTGGGAACCTGTATCAAAGAATAACCTAGTATTTACCCAAAGATTTCCCTTTGAGCTGCTTATTTTTCCACTTGCAGTAGGCAGAGCAAATGAAGGTAAACTCGGCTTCACCATTTGCCTCTGTACTGCCTGCATAGTCATCACACCAACATGTTTCTTGTCCTATCCTGAGTTAGAATGTTCTTGCTCATTGCTTGACTCATCTAAATTTGAACCATTTCCTGACTGTTCATTCAGAAATGTAGGTTCTTCAAACCTTCTACGAAATTTTGACTCTTGTTTATAACACAAAGCTGCATGATGACCATTTTTCTTACACTTCTTACAGTTTAACTGAGTGTAACATTCATTTGCATAATGCCCTGACTGAGTACATCTCAGACATTTGTTATTGTTTCTCAATTTGTCTCTGTGCTCGTTTATACTAACTACTTTATTACAGTGCTCAGACTTATGACTTTGCCAGCCACAGAATGCACATTCTGATTTACTCTTTACTACCTTTGCAGTAGCACCATAGCTACCCATATTCTTTTTATAGGACTGGGTCTCATCTCTCTGGTAGGTTTAGGTCTCTCCCTTTGTGTTACCTTTAGTATTGTTGCCCTCTATATGATATACATATTTTCCCAGTTCCTTCAAGAGGGTTTCATATGTAGGATATTCTGTGTCTATTTTCATGCTAATCCAGTTCTCAACATCTTCTGGCAATTTCATCATCACGAGTTCTGAAAACACCCAATCAGTGTTCTCCATGTCTTTATAATTTTTCAGACTTCGAGTAATGGCTTCTACTTCCTGCTTGAACTTTAAAAGTGATGAATAATTAGAAGAGGAAGTTGGTATTTTTGCCAATTTCCTCATTAAATTTCGTACAATTCTGTCCTTGCTGGCATAAACAGCTTGTAGCTGTTGAATGCATTCATCATAACTCTCACTAGCAACAAGATATCCCTTTATGGTGTCTTTTGCATCTCCTTTAAGGGCATTTCTCAAGATGGTATACTTTGTCATAGTTGCCATAGAAGTACTATGTACTAAACTATCAAACGTATCCCAAAACTCGTTCCATTCATCATAGTTTCCAGAGAACTGTGGTAATTTTACTTCAGGAAATTTAGGTGTGGGTTGCCCACTAGGGAGACTTGAACTCTCGGAATTAGGAGCTCGAGTACTCTTCATAGTTCCTAACTTACGAATCCGTTCTAGGACAGCTAAGCTAATATCATTTACTGTTTCAGTTAGATTGTCATGTTCTGTATCCTCATCTTCAAAATCCCTTTTAAGGGGCTTATATTCGACATATTCTTCATATTTCCAATCATATTTTCCGAATCTTTCTGTTAGCGTATGATGACATCTTTCTAAATAATTAACAACAAGTGTCTCATCATCTTTGGCAAGTTCTGTTTGACACTGAACACAATCAAGTTGAACCAATTCCCAAAGGCATATTAATGCCTCAGGTTTAACTGACATATTGAGAAAGCAAATAGAACATAAAACAACAAACATATAGTTGATGCAATTTTATCATCAAAGAATCCACGATCTTCTTTATGCATCCACACTTCAACAAACAATCACTCTGTAAAGAGTATCAAAGGACGATCTTCCAAAATTTCAAGATAATAACATACAGTTTTTTAATTCCGTCAATTATGACGTCAATCCATACAGTGTAAAACACACTATTCATCAATTAAACGACACTGTTAAGTCATCAACAGTAAATGGAAAATGTAATGCAAACCACACTGTTCCTCAAATAAACGACACTGTTAAGTCAGCAACAATAAATGGAAAGTGTAATGCAAACCACACTGTTCCTCAAATAAACGACACTGTGCACCTAGCAGTAGGTGGGTCACTACCTTTTGTTTATTTACATAAACAAAGGAATCAATACGACATTCTAGACATCGCTAAATGGGAATATGTAAACACACAAATCCCTAAAAAACCACTGTTCACCCAGACGAAATTGGGTACTAATATCCAAATTACTTAATGGACGCTCAACTACGAAAGTATATTTCGTTTCCACAGATAGAGAAACACTTTATCCACGTGGGAAAAAGATACTCTTATTTATTTCAACAGCCACTTAAATTTCAAAGTTATACTCGCAATATTCATGCAAATACATGCAATGCCCCTCCCTCTTTTCGCTGAAATGTGGACGAATTTAACCGTAGAGTTTTACACTAACTTCTTACAAGGTGGGAGCTTATCTAAAATGTACACTATTTTCACCATTACCACACCAATTCTCATCCGGTTCGAAGGACCAAATGCTGTGGAGGATTTCCTGTGTGTTATTTACCCTTCGATCTTATAACCCCCTAAATTCGGAAATCCTGACACAGCTTCAGTAGAGGCCTACCACGATCTCAAATTTAAATCCTCTACCAATGAAACATAATTAATATTACATGCATAGACATACATGCAAATATTTTATAAGGGGGTTTATGAACTGCTGATATGTGAATATTTAAATAAACTCTCCTCACCTTAAATTAAAACTTCCTCAACCAGAATAATACATTTTCTAACATACATTCTACCTACGAGTGTTCAATTAAATGAGCTCATTCTGTCCCTCACACGTAGTTATAAATATTGTTAGAAATACATCTGTACTCGTCTATCCAGATAACCCTGATGTCGTCAGCAATCACGGGACTCCGAATCTTCTTCTGATCCACGTATCTCTATCACGTTCTTCTACTTGAGTGTGATTACCTAATTGTGATTACCTAATTGTGTTTACGGGAAAGAGCCCAAAGCTCGTATCTTCCCGTCTCCTGACCGGTTCCATTTTAGACTTAGTGATACTTATCATACCTGTCCTTAAAACTATGGATTGAGATACCATTAACTACCTCCTCGCCTAGCGAATTCCAATTATCAACTACTCTTACACTGAAAAAGTATTTCCTTACATCCTGCAAAGAAGTTTTCTTACGAAGCTTCAAACTATGACCTCTAGTTCTAGAGCCAGCCATATCAAAATATCGATCCCTATCCACTCTATCATAACCATGAAGGAATTTAAAGACTGTCACCATATCCCCCCTCACTCTTCTAGCTTCGAGTGATGGTAAGTCTAATTCCCTCAGCCTCTCATCATAACTGAGATTGCGTATTTCTGGCACCAGTTTCATGGCATGTCTTTGAACTTTTTCAAGCTTAGCTATGTGCTTTTTCAAGTGCGGATTCCAAAAGGGGGCTGCATATTCGAGTTTTGGCCTCACATAGTTTACATAAATATTTCTGAACATTTCCTTGCCCATGTGCCTGAAGGCTACCCTTACATTTGATAAGAATGCATATGCTGCCCTTACTATGCCATTTATATGTATTTCTGGAGACAAATCTGCCAGTATGTTTACTCCTAGATCTCTCTCATTTTCTGTCTCTTGAAGTTGTACTCCAGCCACCGAGTAGTCAAGCTTGGGCCTTCTTGCACTTGTACCCATTCTCATTACCTTACATTTTGAAGTATTGAATTTCATTAGCCACTTTTCTGACCACTCATGCAGATTATTTAGATCCTCCTGAAGTTCTCTACCATTGTTCTCGTTTTTTACTTTCTTCACAATCTTTGCATCATCTGCAAACATATTCATGAATGAATTTACAGACTCTGGTAGGTCATTTACATATACAAGGAACAAAAGTGGCCCTAAAACTGAGTGTCTTACTCTAACCCTCTGTTCCCTTCCTTCTAAGTAAGTTTTTATCCGTTCTAAAACATCTCCACCTATTCTAGCCATTGATTGCAGCTTCCTAATAAGTCTCCCATGTGGAACAGTGTCAAACGCTTTCTGGAAGTCTAGGAATATGCAATCTGCCCAGCCCTCTCTTTCCTGTAAGATTCGGCTTACCTCATCATAAAATTCTAATAAGTTTGTTACTGTTGATCTACCTTCTCTGAAGCCATGTTGCCTCACTGACAAAAAGTTGAAGGATTCCAAGTGAAGAGAGATATGTTTCCTTAGTAGTTTCTCCATAACTTTGCAAACTATGCTGGTCAAGGAAACTGGTCTATAGTTCAGAGCCGTATCCCTCCTTCCCTTTTTGAAGATAGGTATCACATTTGCTTGTTTCCAGCATCTTGGAATCTCCCCCGACTCCAGTGACTCCTTAAATATGATACTTAGTGCCACTGATATTGTGTTTGCGCATTTTTTAAGCACATGAGGGGATATGTCATCAGGACCTGTAGCTTTATGAACATCTAAATCCATCAGCGCTTTGCATACCTCTGTGGCTGTAAGGTTGATGTTCTCTAATACCGGCCCATGAGCTTCTATCATTGCAATCTGAGGGGGTGGGGTATTTTCTACTGTAAATACTGACTGAAACTCCTTGTTCAATTCTTTGCAGATCTCTTCATCCATCTCAGTGATGCTTCCATCCGCTCTCTTTAGCCTTAAAACCTGTTCTTTTACCTTCAGTTTTCCTCTGATAAAGCTGTGGAAAAGCTTGGGATTTTCTTTAGCCTTCCTGGTGATGTCCCTCTCATAGTCTCTCTCTGCCTCTCTCCTTTTACTTAGGTAGTCATTTCTTGCTCTTTTGTAGGTTTGCCAGGCATTTATGTTTTTTCTCCTCCTATACCTTTTCCAGCATTTGTCTCTCCACTCCTTTGCTCTTTTACACCCATTATCGAACCATTTCTCTCTGGCATGAATTACACCTACTTTGGTGACAGGTATGCAGCAATCTACTATCTTCCCATATTTCTCACAAAAGATGTCATACATTTCTTGTACAGATTTGTTGTAAAATAAGGTTCTCCAGTCAATAACTGCAAAAAGCTCATTCATTTTGATGTAATCTCCTTTCCGATAGTTCCTCCTCATGTCCTCAGTGCCTCTACTCTCAGGAAGAATATCTTCAATGATATACTCCATCAACAACACACAGTGGTCACTCTTTCCAATTGGTGGTTCATACTCAATTTTTTCAATATCCAACACATTATCTGTGAACACTAGATCAAGTAGTGATGGCTCATCCCCACCCCTGGCCCTTGTTGGTTCCATTACATGTTGGTGTAGGAAATTCCCTTGTACGCAATCTAGGAATCTTCCCCCGAATGAGTCCTCACCAATGTGTGGGTCAAGATTTATCCAATCTATCTCTTTATGATTAAAGTCTCCCATAATCAAAATCCTACATTTTTTTTCCCGTGCCATGTTAACAACTGAGTTTATGACTTCAATAGTACCTATATGACTTTCCTCATAAACTTCAAGCCTATTTTGGTTCCTTGGTGGGTTGTATACAACAGTTATTATAATGCTCTCTGACCCAGTATTTATGTGAGCAACAAGAAATTCCTTGAACTCACTTTCTATAGCCAAGTTTATTTCTTCAACTTGAATCCTTTCACCTATGAGCAGTGCTATCCCTCCACCAGTCCTCTCAGATCTTTCAACCCTTAGTATTCTGAAGCCCTTAGGAAAAACTGTGACATTATTTATGTCCTCACTCAACTTAGTCTCTGTAATTGCTACTATATCTGCCTTACTGTTGTGAATCCTATCTTTTAATTCTACTGCCTTACCAGCTAATCCATCAGCATTTGTGTATAACAATCTTAATGACACCCCATCCCCCAACACTTACATAATGTAGGTAGAAATAAACTGATATATATATATATATATATATATATATATATATATATATATATATATATATATATATATATATATATATATATATATATATATATATATTCCTAGTATCTTTATTTAAATATTCATTTCATGTATGTTAAATATATGATTTGATCTTTTCTAATACTTTTTGATATTTTTTTATCGAAGATACCGTAAAGCGTGATGGCACGTGTCATTTAGAATTCGTTACAAATGAATAAATATTAGTTCTTATAAACGGAGAAATTTAAATCCTGTGGGATAGCATGCTTAAAAGTTGATGTAGGACGGGAGTGCTGCCATCTTTTGAATTACCTTTGAATAAGTTCCTTTTTTAAGGTAATAACTTGAGTTTGAGGTAATTTTAAGTTGCCTCGAGAACGTGGTTTGAAAATATTCGGTTCATTTGAAATCCCGTTCAATGGGTTTCTCCTCCACTTATCCTAACGCAGATTAAGAAAGTATATAAAACTTTGTGATATGCGTATGATATGGAATAATTCAAAACTATTGATAACAGCATGCTGAAATCTTTTCGAGTAACGTAAACAACAATACTTATGTAAGCCTTACTCATAGTATCATGAAAATAGACATGTCAACAAGTAGGATAGTAGTCATACAATAAAGAACTTTTGAATAATACTTTCATCAGATCAAAGAAAATTATATATATATATATATATATATATATATATATATATATATATATATATATATATATATATATATATATATATATCAAATAAGCACATTACATATGTGAAAACATGAATAATTTTTTTTTTTTTTTTTTTTTTATATATATATATATATATATATATATATATATATATATATATATATATATATATATATATATATATATATATATATATATATATATATATATATATATATATATATATATATATATATATATATATATGTATATATATATATATATATATATATATATATATATATATATATATATATATATATATATATATATATATATATATATATATATATATATAGTGTGTGTGTGTGTGTGTGTGTGTGTGTGTGTGTGTGTGTGTGTGTAAACCTCCTTTTTAGTTAAGGAGATTTTACCCTAAATATAGGGTACTTTTGCGACCTAACGTTTGCGCTAGGATCACATTTTGGATTGTTGTGACCAATAAATTGCAAGGTATTTGCTTCTTTTATGATAATTATTGGGATATATTTCCTTTAGAATTGGTATTCACTTTATTGTACATTATTGAGATGTTAAGTGTAAATTAGAGACTGAATATTAGCAATAGCATCGGTTCGATATGAGCAGATATACAATAATCTTGTCACCTGTGTCAGTGACCCTCATTCTTTCATTGGGTGCATGTAATGGTCAGCTACTCTGCAGCACGTCGAAACTCACCCCAGTCATGCTGTCCAATATGATTTAGAAGCGCTCATTAGGCTACGATTTTAGCATTCTTACGAGGAATTTCGGTTGAGTATGAATATTGCCCATAGGATTAGACTTGGCATGTGTGCATGGCGTTAAGTAAGACCTTAAGGCAAATGGATTTAAGGTAGATCCAGGGCCATTTCGCGGTTAGAGTATGCGTGGGAAAGGATGGCCCATCCCTAAAGTATAGTTGTCTTTGAAAGAGGATATTTCGTGAAGATTTATAGTACATGTCATAAGATTACTCAAGGCTTCTAGTTTAGGGGATCCATTCCCTCTAAACCCCCTCTGACCCTCCCTGCTAATCATTTTATATTTTTGTCATCTGGAAGCTCTGTGGTTGATAGAATAGTCGCCCAATCACATTAGATGTTGATTTGGTCATGTAGTTATGATAGTTTGGTGAAGATCTTGCATATGTAACAACTGCCATGAGGAACCTCGATTTTGTCTGCATCTTGGAAACCGTCCTATACTTCTTTCAGAGAGCCTTGACCAGCAATAGAAAAGAGATGCTAGTGCATCATTAAGTAGTAATTTGTGCCTTGCCAAGTTAGAAATATTTTTTTTCTTACTATCTCTTGTCGTTAGGGCTTCATGCTAGATATCGAACCCTTTCCCCATTGGGTATTATTTTAGTTATGGGGATTAATGGAATGTGGCTCTTTTATATAAATAGAGCCCCCAGCTGGGGAGGACGCATTCCCCTAAGTGAGGTTAGGTTAAGACGCACTAAAAATTTGTTTTTTCGACACTTAAAATCCCCTCTTCTAAAAATTTACCCCTCATTGAACATGCATATTGCTTGTTCAGATATTTCACTGTACATAAGTTGAATAACTGCATAGCTTGTAAAGTTCACTGTTACACTAATTTCAGGAGAGACAAGGTGGTATGTTGTCTGACAAAACCCAATGCCCCAAATTACTAGAGATCAACAACATTTGTTTGCAACCTAATTCAACCAGACTTAATCGAACACTCTTTGTGATAATGTAGTAATATTATATAAACTTATTTTTATTTTTTTTAGGCTTAGCAGGAATTACAAAAACAAAGCTGGTAATTATATGTAAGGTATAAATTTTTTTTTTTTTCATAAACTGCAGGTTTGTAAGCTCTAACCTGATATGTTGCTTTGTGGTATTCTAACATTCTCTTCAAATAGCTCTGTCCTTTTCCCATTTTCCCTGAAGCGAGTGTTTTACCTTTAAATTTCCTTTTTATATATATAAATTTTGAGTTTTTCTCATACATTTTTTTATTTTTCCCATAAAGGTATGGATTTTAATTTTTAACTTCCTTCATTCTTTGATTAACTTAATTTTTGTCCTGACATACATTAGAATTTTTGTGTAATCTTCTTCATATTCAGCTTTAACCCAATTCTGTATGGGATTATTGTTTCTTTCTAACATTTTCCACCTTATTCTGACTGTATTTTGTGCCTTAACCCCTTATTCCATTTATCATTTGCCATATTATCTTTCCTTCGGAACTGTGGCTTTCGTCTTCCTTTCCTCCCCTCCACCTCCGTATCCCTTCTACACACATGGCCTTTTTCTCTTCGAATTACATAGCTGAACTATTGTAAGCTTTCTTATTCTTTCTTTGTATATAATCATTTCTAATCTTCTCTCTTCTAGTGACTCCACACATCCGCCACTTCCAAGTTTTGTTCTTGTTTGTGTAGTCTATATAACGCATAAATGCTGAATGCATAAGAAATATGATGCTCATACTGAAATATGAATACATACACTCTCAACTTACAAGTGAGTTAGGTTCCAGAAGTCTGTTTATAAGTATAATTGTTTGTAAGTTGTGTTTAGGTAAAAAAAGTACTGTACATTACATACATATGCAGTACTGTACAGTACTTAGGCTAAAGACACTTAACTACTATATAAAACATAAGTATATATTATTAATGAATTTTACATACATATACACATGGCCTCATTCCCCCATGCAAGGAGGATGGCTGAGCCAAGAAATGCGCATTCACCACGATCTACACATACCACAACCACTCATCTTAGCTCCTTGGATTCGGGCCTAAGGGATTTCTTGCACCTGCCAGCTCAGTGAACTGTGATGGACGGGTGTAATGAAGCAGTGGGGGTAAACCAGCTGTGGTTGTCAGGCCTCATTGTAGACTATCCTTGCCCGCCTACCTTGTGGGTGACCCAAGCAAGATTAATGAATTTTAGTACAGTAATAATAATATAATAATATGGTACAGTAATACATACATTGGTAAATAATGGTTACGTTTTTGTTTGCATCTGTAAATGTTCGTAACTCGGTTGTTCGTAAGTAGGGGAGCTTCTCTATATATTATAAAAAGCAGTGTTTTTCAAAGGAGGACAACATGCCTTTTGTATCTTTGACTGTACAGGTTTAGAGACATTATATAGATATAGTATTGCCAGTACTTTCATTATGCAGAGATAATAAGAAAATCAACTTCGTTTTCTGTGTAAGAAATCTTAGATACTCTTTCTTGATAATCGTTATAACCAGAGGGTGAAATACTATCTGTTCACATATGAAGGGGGTGAATTGAGTAAATTTGAATCCCGCATTCTCATCTGAAGCATATGTAACTCAGTCATATTAACTATGCATTATTTGGATGAAAAATTTATGTAGGAAGGTATTATATGCACTTCAGAAGTAAAAAACATAGAAAAAATACACTTTCTTTACATCTTGATATCTGAAACCTTTAAAAACTAAAGTCACATTGATAGAATAACTCTGTTTGATCATATTTCATTTTTCAAAACTTACACAGAAAGCTCACAAATATTGAGGAAAACAGAAGGAGGAAGAGTGGAAGAGATAATCTTTATTACTGTGACTATTATTTCAGGCTCTCTTTTTTTATTGTTTATCATTCTCTTATTTCTGCCTTGTCAATGAGCTGCTACTTTTTCTTCATCTCAGTGTTTTCTTGTTGCTTGGGTTCAATGAGGCAAATTTTCTTTTTCCGTCCCATTGTCACACTTATAACAAAAAAAAAAAAATTGTCATTAAAGCACAGTCAGTTTGTGTCATTCACTGTGTTCAATAGAAATAGTGGTAATCTCCCAACTTAATCAAAGGGGAGAAACATTTTGAAAGCTTCTTTAGATAATAAGCAGTCTGCTATACTGCATAATGATGTCTTTTATGAGCTTTGATACTCCTATTGTAATCGTGGCTTAAAAATAGTGCAATCTGAAGTATATAGCAATTTTATAGCTATATGAAATAATACTAGTATACATGAATTGAGGTTTTGTTAAGTGTCTTTACTACTTTACTATCTGTACTAACTACCATTATGATAGTAGAGTTGCGTTCTCTCAATTAAGAGGTTAAATTTAAAACTGAATCTTTTCCCTTAAGTTATATTGGACTTAGATGTCTCATGCTATAAGACCTGTGCATAATTATTTAATGGAACTATTGCAGTCATATAATGTATATTGAAAAATTTTAAATATATCATGACATTAATAGCTCATAACTTTATGTTATATATTAATGTATATAATACATATAGACAGTATATATGGAGGTTCCCCTACTTATGAACATGCACAGATACGAACAAAAATCTACCACTTATCTACCCATGTCAGTGGTGACCCCAAGCCATGAACTTAATCCGTTCTCAAAAGCTGTTTGTGGGTTGGATTTATTTTTCCCATTGAAAAGCATGTAAACTCAATTAATCCATTCCTTGTCACAAATAGTAATTGAAAATTTTTTTAGTTGCTTAAGACATGAAATATAAATACCGGTTATATGTATTTCATCTGTAAAAGGAAAATTACATTAATAATGGAAAGAAATTCTACTCTGCTAAAGTAAAACATGTGCATATTTAGGTATACCTGTACAGTATACGCTAGTTGATAGCCAGTATAAAATAGCAAAGTCCAACCCTTAGAAAAAGTTGTCACATTCTCCCCCTAATAACAGATACAGTAGGAAAGAGTACATATTGTAGGTAAAAAATAATAATGTAGGTAAGAAACAGTACTGTATTTACCTTTGTAGATAATTGTTGCTGGCATTCGTGGATGGTGGTGGAGGAGGAGGGGGGGACTAATTTTTGGAAGGAGAGTCCCCCAATGTCACTAACACTTTTAACTTTCTTAGGAGCCATAATAAGGGCTATATGAAAGGTATAACAATTGAAAATAAAGCAAGAACTTCGAACAGATCACAAACGAACCACACAGTGCTGGCACCACTGCAGAACTGAGAGCCGTCGAGAGGGACATGTCGTGGCTTGGCCATCACATGTGTGTGCGTGGGTTGGATGTTGTTCGTGGGTTGAGGTCAAACTTTGTTCAGTATTTTGTTCGTGGGTACAGGCGTTAGTGGGTTGGGGTCACCACTGTATATATATACAGTAATCCCTCGCTATATTGCGATTCACCTTCTGCGAATTCAGTGCATCGCGGATTTTTTTTGGTGAGCATATGTATTTTTTTATATCTCAGATTTTCTGGGTATATCACGGGAATCCACGATATGTGGAAATATTAAAATTTCCAGTATTTTTATTATTTTGTTGATAAAAAAGTGGTTGCCAGCCTAAGAATAATAAAACAGCAAAAAATTGTAAAAACATAAATTTAGACATGTAACTCATAGTATTGCATCATATAAAATACGATACCGGTATCGTAATTTCGGAAAATGCAAAGTGTCGCACCTACTTAAGATAGTACATATTAAAATTTCCAGTATTTTCATTATTTTATTGATAAAAAAAAAGTATTTCATAGCCTAAGAATAATAAAATGGTAAAAAATAGTAAAAAGCAAATTTAAACATGTAACTCACAGTATTGCACCATGTAAAATACTGTACGATAGCGTATTGGCATCTTGGGAAACGCAAAGGGCCGCACCTACGTGAGATAGTACATGGGATGCTATTTGCTGATGGGTGGGAGACGACGAATCACAGAATTGTTTTTGTTTGTTCTGTATCATGGGGTCAATTGGCTTTTTGACTGAAGCTTCATTCTCCCAGAATCTTCCTTTGTCTCGCCTCACCCGTTCAGTCTAAGCATGTGTGCGCCGTTCGCGTTGTGCTTGTGATTTTGTGAAACTTTTGTGTTTCAACCCCCGCAGTGCCTCCTAAGCGTCCTTCATCTTCTAAGGCTTCTGGTAGTAAGCCTAAGTGGCAAAGGAAGATGTTGACCATAACAGAAAAGGTAAAACTGTTAGATATGCTGAAGGAAGGAAATAGGTTCTCGGATGTCGGCCGCGATTGGCTGTGGAGTATGTACACGTCATCATCACCTCATTCATGGTAAGCTTACCTATCACATTCATAAAAATTTACACTTTCACGCTGTTATTAATAAAGTAAAGGGTGGTTTGTTAATAGTGCAGGGAGGGCTTATACAGTAAAGGTAAAAGTAAATGTAAAATACCTATACAGTGATCCTTCGCTGGATCGCGTTTCTTGACTCGTGTTTTCACTGTACCATGGTTTTTTTTGGCAAATTATTATTTTTTTTTGGGGGGGGGGTATATGCAAAAATATTAAAACATTAAAAAAATTAAAATTTTCAGTATTTTAATTTTTTTTTATTGAAAAAAACATATTTCATCATCTAATTGATAAAAAAATTTTATTTCCCAGGCTACGAATAATAATACAGTAAAAAATAGTAAAAAACATAAATTTAGATATACGTACGTACAATATAACTCAGTATTGCATCATGCGAAATAGTGTCCGATAGCGTACAATGTATTGGGGTCGCAGCTACGTGAGCTAGCATATATATTTATATTTCCAGTAGTTTCATGATTTTATTGATAAAAAAACGTATTTCTTAGCCTAAGAATAATAAAACAGTAAAAAATAGTTAAAAACATAAATACTAACAGTATTGCAACATGTAAAATAAGATACCGCTATCAGCGTTTCGGAAAAAGGCTCGTTCGGTCTAACTCACGTGTGCGCCGTTCACGTTGTGCTTTTTAATACGTTTTGCCTGTGATTTTTTTACTCGCATATTTTAACCTTTGCAATGCCTCCCAAGCATCCTTCATCTTCTAAGGCTTCTTGTAGTGAACCTAAGTGGCAAAGAAAAATGTTAACTATAACAGATAAGGTAAGTTTACCTATCACGTACATATAAATTTACGTTGCATGCTGTTATTTATACCGCTATCATCGTTTCGGACAAAGGCTCGTTCAGTCTAACTCATGTGTGCGCCGTTCACGTTGTGCTTATTAATACGTTTTGCTTGTGATTTTTTTACTCGCATATTTTAACCTTTGCAATGCCTCCCAAACATCCTTCATATTCTAAGGCTTCTTGTAGTGAGCCTAAGCGGCAAAGGAAAATGTTAACCTTAACAGATAAGGTAAGTTTACCTATCACGTACATATAAATTTACGTTACATGCTGTTATTTATAAAGTAAAGGGTAGTTTTTTAACAGTGCAGGGAGGTTTTACACAGTAAACGTAAAAATAGTTGTAAAATACCTATGTACATGAGTATGTCATATAAATTTACGCTTGCATGCTGTTATTTATGAAGTAAAGGGTGGTTTGTTAACAGTTCAGGGAGGGTTTATACAGTGTATACGGTGCAAACGTAAAAATAAATTAAAATATCTATATACATATAGGCTGATCCTACTCTGCGATTTTCCTGTCTTGCGCCGGGTCCCGGAACCGAACCCTGGCGATAATGGAAGGAACACTGTATATATATGGTGCTCCTACCTCCTGGATATTCACCTATTGCAGCGGGTCCCGGAAATAAACCCCTGTGATAAACGAGGGAGCTCTGTATTTTGCATTTTTCCAATTTCGCATATTCTAAAAACGCGTAAAAAGCAAGCTGAGTGTGTCTGCTATAGTAGGAATGAACGTATTATATCTGCATGCCGCTATGTTCATATTACAGTTTCCCAAAGCTCACTCGTGATTCAATTTTCACATTTAATTCAACTCCCAATCTCATTTGGGACCAACAGTAACCAAATAAGCATATTACATATGTGAAAACATGAATCATTTCTACCCCGACCGGGACTTGAACATTGGACTTATAATTACTAAGCCAGGATGCTACCAACTACACCACAGAAGGTTAAAAGAAAACGGACCTTATAGCTTATATCTGCTATAGTAGGAATGAACACATTCTATCTGAATGCCACTATGTTCATATTACAGTTTCCCCAAGCTCACTCGTGCTTTTGTTTTCGCATTTAATTCAACTCCCAATCTCATTTGGGACCAACTATAACCAAATAAGCAAATCTCATTTGGGACCAACAATAACCAAATAAGCACATTACATATGTGAAAACATGAATCCTTTTTACTGCGACCGGGACTTGAATTTAGGACTTTTAATTACCAAGTCAAGGCGCTACCAACTACACCACAGAAGGTTAAAAGGAAACAGACCTTATAGCTTATGTCTGCTATAGTAGGAATGAAAGCATTCTATCTGAATGTTCACATTACAGTTTCCCCAACCTCACACGTGGTTCGTTTTCTCATTTAATTCAACTCCCAATCTCATTTTGGACCAAGAATAACCAAATAAGCACATCACATATGTGAAAACATGAATCACTTTTACCCCGACCGGGACTTGAACCTAGGACTTATTATTACTAAGCCAAGATGCTACCAACTACACCACAGTAGATTAGAAAGAAACAGACCTTATAACTTTTATCTGCTATAGTAGGAATGAACGCATTCTATCTGAATGCCACTCTGTTCATATTACAGTTTCCCCAAGCTCACTCGTTGGTTTTGTTTTCGCATTTCAACTCCCAATCTCATTTTGGACCAACAGTAAACAAATAAGCACATTGCATATGTGAAAACATGAGTAATTTTTACTGCGAGCAGGACTTGAACCTAGGACTTATAATTACTAAACCAAGGCGCTACCAACTACACTACAGAAGGGTAAAAGGAAACAGACCTTATAGCTTATATCTGCTATAGTTGGAATGAACGCATTTTATCTGAATGTCACTATGTTCATATTACAGCTTCCCCAAGGTCAATCGTGGTTTCGTTTTCGCATTTAATTCAACTCCCAATCTCATTCTGGACCAATAACCAAATAAGCACATTACATATGTGAAAATATATATGAATTATTTTTACTCTGATCGGGACTTGAACCTCGGACTTATGATTACTAAGCCAAAGCGCTACCAACTACACCACAGAATGTTAAAAGGAAACACGTTATAGCTTATATCTGCTATAGTAGGAATGAACGTATTCTATCTGAATGTTCATATTACAGTTTCCCCAAGCTCTCTCGAGGTTTCGTTTTTGCATTTAATTCAACTCCCAATCTCATTTTGGACCAACAATAACCAAATAAGCACATTACATATGTGAAAACATGAATCATTTTTACCCCGACTGGGACTTGAACCTAGGACTTATGATTACAAAGCCAAGGCGCTACCAACTACACCACAGAAGGTTAAAAGGAAACAGATCTTATAGCTTATTTTTGCTATAGTAGGAATGAGCGCATTCTATTTGAATGCCACTATGTTCATATTACAGTTTCTCCAAGCTCATTCTTGGTTTCGTTTTTGCCTTTAATTCAACTCCCAATCTCATTTTGGACCAACAATAACAAAATAAGCACATTGCATATGTGAAAAAAAGAATCATTTTTCCCGCAACTGGGACTTGAACCTAGGACTTATAATTACTAAGACAAGGTGCTACCAACAACACCACAGAAGGTTAAAAGGAAACAGACCTTATAGCTTATATCTGCTATAGTAGGAATGAACGCATTCTATCTGAATGTTCATATTACAGTTTCCCCAAGCTTACTCCTGATTTCGTTTTTGCATTTAATTCAGCTTACAATCTCATTCGAGACCAACAGTAACCAAATAAGCACATATTCGGTAACATGAATCATTTTTACCCCGACTGGGACTTGAACCTAGGACTTATAATTACTAAGCCAAGGCGCTACCAACCACACCACAGAAGGTTAAAAGGAAACAGACCTTATAGCTTATATCTGCTATAGTAGGAATGAACGCATTCTATCTGAATGCTACTATGTTCATATTACAGTTTCCCTTTAGCTCACTCGTGGTTTTGTTTATGCATTTAATTCAACTCCCAATCTCATTCTTGACCAACAATAACCAAATAAGGACATTGCATATGTGAAAACATGAAAAATTTTTACCGCGACCGGGACTTGAACCTAGGACTTATAATTACTAAGCCAAGGCACTACCAACTACACCACAGAAGGTTAAAAGGAACAGACCTTATAAGTTTGTATTTGCTATTGTAGGAATGAACGCATTCTATCAGAATGCCACTTTTCATATTACAGTTTCCCCAAGCTCATTCTTGGTTTCGTTTTCGCATTTAATTCAACTCCCAATCTCATTTTGGGCCGACAATAAGCAAATAAGCAAATTACATATTTGAAAGCATGAATCATTTTATCCCCGACCGGGACTTGAACCTAGGAATTATATTTACTAAGCCAAGGTGCTACCAACTACACCACAAAAGGTTAAAAGGCGCTTATAGCTTATATCTGCTATAGTAGGAATGAACGCATTCTATCTGAATGCCACTTATGCTCTTATTACAGTTTCCCCAAGCTCACTCGTGGTTTCGTTTAAACATTTAATTCAACTCTCAATCTCATTCTTGACCAACAATAACCATATAAGCACATTACATATTTGAAAACATTAATAATTTTTACTGCGACCGGGACTTGAACCTAGGACTTATAATTACTAAGCCAAGGCGCTACCAACTACACCACAAAAGGTTAAAAGGCGCTTATAGCTTATATCTGCTATAGTAGGAATGAACGCATTCTATCTGAATGCCACTATGTTCTTATTACAGTTTCCCCAAGCTCATTCGTGGTTTCGTTTCGCATTTAATTCAACTCCCAATCTCATTTTGGGCCAACAATAAGCAAATAAGCAAATTACATATTTGAAAGCATGAATCATTTTATCCCTGACCGGGACTTGAACCTAGGAATTGTATTTACTAAGCCAAGGTGCTACCAACTACACCACAAAAGGTTAAAAGGCGCTTATAGCTTATATCTGCTATAGTAGGAATGAACGCATTCTATCTGAATGCCACTTATGCTCTTATTACAGTTTCCCCAAGCTCACTCGTGGTTTCGTTTAAACATTTAATTCAACTCTCAATCTCATTCTTGACCAACAATAACCATATAAGCACATTACATATTTGAAAACATTAATAATTTTTACTGCGACCGGGACTTGAACCTAGGACTTATAATTACTAAGCCAAGGCGCTACCAACTTCGCCCACAGAAGGTTAAAAGGAAACAGACCGTAGCTTATATATGCTATAGTGGGAATGAATGCAATCTATCTGAATGTTCATATTACAGTTTCCCCAGTTTTACTCTTGATATTGTTTTTGCATTTAATTCAGCTTCCAATCTTATTCGGGACCAACAATAACCAAATAAGCACATATATGGAAACATGAATCATTTTTACCCCGACTGGGACTTGAACCTAGGACTAATAATTACTAAGCCAAGGCACTACCAACCACACCACAGAAGGTTAACAGGAAACAGATCTTATAGCTTATATCTGCTATAGTAGGAATGAACGCATTCTATCTGAATGCCACTATGTTCATATTACAGTTTCGTTTTCACATTTAATTCAACTCCCAATCTCATTCGGACCAACATTAACCAAATAAGCACATTACATACCGTATATTGCAGCCTATAAGTCGAGTTACCGTATATTGCAGCCTTTAAGTCGAGTTTTTAAGGTCATTTCTTAAGGTCAAAACTAGGGGTCGACTTATAGGGTAGATATAAAATAGCAACCTTTAAATATATTGGCACCAGTAACATTAGTTTATTACTATACACTATTTTATTGATACAAAAGCTAAAAACTTAATACCTAAAATAATCTAAACTATTTAAGGACATAAAATGATATAGAAAATCCTTTGAAGTCTTGTTCTTCAGTTAAAAATAGATCGTCATGTGGGTCTGCCTTCGAACCACTGGTGGCGATGGCTTTGTCAGCAAGAGATTCGACGCCTGTTTCCTTGTCACTGTCATTCCACAACATGTCATCATCTTCTCCGTCCAGTGAATTTGATGTGCCTCATTTTTTAAATGATTTTATCACTTTTTGCAGCCACAGCATCCCAAGATTTTATGACAAAGTCGCACAGAATGTTGAGAGATGGCCACGGATATTTCCACCTGTTGTGTATGTTTTCTCACTATATGTTTCCTACTATAACAGATATAAGCTATAAGGGCTGTTTCCTGTTAACCTTCTGTGGTGTAGTTGGTAGTGCCTTGGCTTAGTAATTATAGGTCCTAGGTTCAAGTCCTGATCAGGGTAGAAATGATTCATGTTTTCACATATGTAATATGCTTATTTGGTTATTGTTGGTCCAAAATGAGATTGGGAGTTGAATTAAATGCAAAAACGAAGCCACGAGTAAGGTTGGGGAAACTTTAATATGAACATAGTGGCATTCAGATAGAATGCGTTCATTCTTACTATAGCAGATATAAGCTATGAGGTGTTTCCTACTAACCTTCTGTGGTGTAGTTGGTAGCGCCTTGGCTTAGTCCTAGGTTCAAGTCCCAGTCGGGGTAAAAATGATTCATGTTTTCACATATGAGATTGGGAGTTGAATTAAATGCGAAAACGAAACCATTAGTGAGCTTGGGGAAACTGTAATATGAATATAGTGGCATTCAGATAGAATGCGTTCATTTTGTGCTGTAGTTGGTAGCGCCTTGGCTTAATAATTATAAGTCCTAGGTTCAAGTCCCGGTCGGGGTAAAAATGATTCATGTTTTTACATATGTAATGTGCTTATTTGGTTATACAGTGTTCCCTTGCTATTTTGCGGTTCACCTATCGTGAATTCAGTGCATCGTGGATTCTTTTGGGCGAGTTTTTTTTTGGGGGGGTATATGCGAGAATATTAAAATATTAAAAAATTTAAATTTTCAGTATGCTCATTATATTATTGAAATTTTTTTTCATTATTTTATTGATAAAGAAAAGTATTTCCCAGCCTATGAATAAAACAGTAAAAAACTTGAATTTAAACATGTAACTCTGCACCATAGAGAGTACGATACCGGTATCGGTGTTTGGGAAAACGCAAAGGGTTGCACCTACGTGAGCTAGCACATATTAAAATTTCCAGTATTTTCATTATTTTATTGATAAAAGTATTTCCTAGCCTAAGAATAATAAAACGGTAAAAAATAGTATAAAACATAAATTTAAACATGTAGCGCACAGTATTGCACCATGTAAAATACGATTCCAGTATCTGTGTTTTGGAAAACGAACAGGGTCGCTCCTGCGTGAGATAGTACATAATAAAATTTCCAGTATTTTCATTATTTTATTGATAAAGTATTTCCTAGCCTAAGTATAATAAAACAGTAAAAAATAGTAAAACATAAATTTAAACATGTACCCACAGTATTGCACCATGTAAACTATTGTACAATAGGATACACTGTATTGGCATCTTGGAAAATGCAAAGGCTTGCACCTACGTGAGATAGTTCATGGGATGGATGCTATTGGTTGAAAGGGTGGGAGACGATGAATCACATTTCTGTGTGTTCTATATCATGAGACCCGAATGATATTGGGAATTGAATTAAATGCTAAAGTGAAGCCACGAGTGAGGTTGAGGAATCTGTAATATGAACATAGTGGCATTCAGATAGAATGCGTTCATTCCTAAGTATAGCAGATATAAGCTATAAGGTTGGATTCCTTTTAACCTTCTGTGGTGTAGTGGTAGCGCCTTGACTTAGTAATCATAAGTCCTAGGTTCGAGTCCTGGTCGGGGTAAAAAATGATTCATGTTTTCACATATGTAATGTGCTTATTTGATAATTTCATAGCCCGAATGAGATTGGGAATTGAATTAAATGCTAAAATGAAGCCACGAGTAAGGTTGGGGAATCTGTAATATGAACATAGTGGCATTCAGATAGAATGCGTTCATTCCTAAGTATAGCAGATATAAGCTATAAGGTTGGATTCCTTTTAACCTTCTGTGGTGTAGTGGTACCGCCTTGACTTAGTAATCATAAGTCCTAGGTTCGAGTCTCGGTCGGGGTAAAAAATGATTCATGTTTTCACATATGTAATGTGCTTATTTGATAATTTCATGGCCCGAATGAGATTGGGAATTGAATTAAATGCTAAAATGAAGCCACGAGTGAGGTTGGGGAATCTGTAATATGAACATAGTGGCATTCAGATAGAATGCGTTCATTCCTAAGTATAGCAGATATAAGCTATAAGGTTGGATTCCTTTTAACCTTCTGTGGTGTAGTGGTAGCGCCTTGACTTCGTAATCATAAGTCCCGGTCGGGGTAAAAAAAAATTGTTCATATATATATATATATATATATATATATATATATATATATATATATATATATATATATATATATATATATATATATATATATATATATATTTTCACTCGCCTCTGAAAATAACGCTAGGATAAGTTCTCAAAAGGTTCGCGAAATATAAATTGCTTGTAATGTAAACATTCTTTAACCACAAGGAATAATGTTAATATACATAGATATGTTCCACAAGTGTATATATATATATATATATATATATATATATATATATATATATATATATATATATATATATATATATATATATATATATATATATATATATATATATATATATATATATGAATAATTTTTTACCCCGACCGTGACTCGAACCTAGGACTAATAATTACTAAGTCAAGGAGCTACCACTACACCACAGAAGGTTAAAAGGAATCCAACCTAGCCTATATCTGCTATACTTAGGAATGAACGCATTCTAACTGAATGCCACTATGATCATATTACAGATTCCCCAACCTCACTCGTGGCTTCATTTTAGCATTTAATTCAATTCCCAATCTCATTCGGGCCATGAAATAACCAATTAAGCACATTCCATATGTGAAAACATGAATCATTTTTTACCCCGACCGGGACTCGAACCTAGGACTTATGATTACTGAGTCAAGGAGCTACCACTACACCACAGAAGGTTAAAAGGAATCCAACCTTATAGCTTATATCTGCTATAATTAGGAATGAACGCATTCTAACTGAATGCCACTATGTTCATATTACAGATTCCCCAACCTCACTCGTGGTTTCTTTTTAGCATTTAATTCAATTCCCAATCTCATTGAGGCCATGAAATAACCAATTAAGCCCATTGCATATGTGAAAATATGAATCATTTTTTTCCCCGACCGGGACTCGAACCTAGGACTTATGATTACTAAGTGAAGGAGCTACCACTACACCACAGAAGGTTAAAAGGAATCCAACCTTATAGCTTATATCTGCTATACTTAGGAATTATCGCATTTTAACTGAATGCCACTTTGTTCATATTACAGATTCCCCAACCTCACTCGTGGCTTCATTTTAGCATTTAATTCAATTCCCAATCTCATTCAGGCCATGAAATAACCAATTAAGCACATTACATATGTGAAAACATGAATCATTTTTTACCCCGACCGGGACTCAAACCTAGGACTTATGATTACTAAGTCAAGGAGCTACCACTACACCACAGAAGGTTAAAAGGAATCCAACCTTGTAGCTTATATCTGCTATACTTAGGAATGAACGCATTCTAACTGAATGCCACTATGTTCATATTACAGATTCCCCAACCTCACTCGTGGCTTCATTTAGTATTTAATTCAATTCCCAATCTCATTCGACCATGAAATAAACAATTAAGCACATTACATATGTGAAAACATGAATCATTTTTTACCCCGACCGGGACTCGAACCTAGGACTTATGATTACTAATTCAAGGAGCTACCACTACACCACAGAAGGTTAAAAGGAAAATCCAACTTTATAGCTTAGATCTACTATACTTAGGAATGAACGCATTCTAACTGAATGCCACTATGTTCATATTACAGATTCCCCAACCTCACTCGTGGCTTCATTTTAGCATTTAATTCAATTCCCAATCTCATTCGGGCCATGAAATAACCAATTAAGCACATTACATATGTGAAAACATGAATCATTTTTTACCCCGACCGGGACTCGAATCTAGGACTTATGATTACTAAGTCAAGGAGCTACCACTACACCACAGAAGGTTAAAAGGAATCCAACCTTATAGCTTATATCTGCTATACTTTGGAATGAACGCATTTTAACTGAATGCCACTATGTTCATATTACAGATTCCCCAACCTCGCTCGTGGCTTCATTTTAGCATTTAATTCAATTCCAAATCTCATTCGGGCCATGAAATAACCAATTAAGCACATTACATATGTGAAAGCATGAATCATTTTTTACCCCGACCGGGACTCGAACCTAGGACTTATGATTACTAAGTCAAGGAGCTACCACTACACCACAGAAGGTTAAAAGGAATCCAACCTTATAGCTTATATCTGCTATACTAGGTTCGAGTCCCGGTCGGGGTAAAAAATGATTCATGTTTTCACATATGTAATGTGCTTAATTGGTTCTTTCATGGCCCGAATGATATTGGGAATTGAATTAAATGCTAAAATGAAGCCACTAGTGAGGTTGGGGAATCTGTAATATGAGCATAGTGGCATTCAGTTAGAATGCGTTCATTCCTAAGTATAGCAGATATAAGCTATAAGGTTGGATTCCTTTTAACCTTCTGTGGTGTAGTGGTAGCTCCTTGACTTAGTAATCATAAGTCCTAGGTTCGAGTCCTGGTCGGGGTAAAAAATGATTCATGTTTTCACATATGTAATGTGCTTAATTGGTTATTTCATGGCCCGAATGAGATTGGGAATTGAATTAAATGCTAAAATGAAGCCACGAGTGAGGTTGGGGAATCTGTAATATGAACATAGTGGCATTCAGTTAGAATGCGATCATTCCTAAGTATAGTAGATATAAGCTATAAGGTTGGATTCCTTTTAACCTTCTGTGGTGTAGTGGTAGCTCCTTGACTTAGTAATCATAAGTCCTAGGTTCGAGTCTCGGTCGGGGTAAAAAATGATTCATTTTTTCACTTATGTAAAGTGCTTAATTGATTATTTCATGGCCCGAATGAGATTGGGAATTGAATTAAATGCTAAAATGAAGCCACGAGTGAGGTTGGGGAATCTGTAATATGAACATAGTGGCATTCAGATAGAATGCGTTCATTCCTAAGTATAGCAGATATAAGCTATAAGGTTGGATTCCTTTTAACCTTCTTTGGTGTAGTGGTAGCTACTTGACTTAGTAATCATAAGTCCTAGGTTCGAGTCCCGGTCGGGGTAAAAAAAATGATTCATGCTTTCACATATGTAATGTGCTTAATTGGTTATATATATATATATATATATATATATATATATATATATATATATATATATATATATATATATATATATATATATATATATATATATATATATATATATATATATATATATATATATATATATATATATATATATATATATATATATATATATATATATATATATATATATATATATATATATATATATATATATATATATATATATATATATATATAATATATATATATATATATATATATATATATATATATATATATATATATATATATATATATATATATATATATATATATATATATATATATATATATATATATATATATATATATATATATATATATATATATATATATATATATATATATATATATATATATATATATATATATATATATATATATATATATATATATATATATATATATATTGCAAGACTCCCACTTGTTCTTCTCGCTTAATATCCACCTTTAGTTTATATTCACCAGAAAGTATCAGTATCTCTGCGTAGTCTCCAGAGTTACTGGAGGATGAACCCCAAGCATCCTGGCTAGTACAGTGGTAACGCGCTGGCTTCGCATTCACGAGGTCGAAAGATCGGTTCCCGTCCAAGACCGAGAGTTTAAGCTGTTTACTGGCAGGAACTGCTGTGGTTGGACACCACAGTGGGGGGTTGGGGCTTGCCCTGGCTGACGAATACCCATTGTATTGAAATGGAAATAAAGTTTGTTTGTTTTGTTTGTTTGTTTATCTTTGGACTCTGCTCTTTACTTTCAGAGTTGGCAGAGTAATACAATTTGGCATTTGCTCATTCATAGAAGGATCTAACTTATGTATGTAGAGAGCTTCTAGAATTTGCAGACGTCGAAAACGTTTCTGTATGTAGTATCTTCGTATTTTCCTCCAACATTTTACGTGTGATGGAGGTCTGGTGGTCTTTCATCATATGATTTTTGGGGGCACCTTTCTGTAAATGAAATGTTAGTCTCTTTGTCAATTTAGTTGTTGTCATACCAATATAAGATGATTGGAGACTGTAGTATTCATGGGGGCATGTATATTGGTAGACTACATGACTTTGTTGGAAGAGACTTTCGTTAGTTGTGGGTTTGTTTCTTAATATAAGCTCTCTCTTCTTTTTTTTTTAATATATGTGGAATTCCACTTTCTTGTCCGGACTTGTACTTATTAAACCTCGTCTAATAATATCTTTCATTGCTTTTTCTTCTTTCTTGTAGTCACTATTCATGATGCCTTTATAATTCAGCTTTATATTTTGTTTATTTACCATTTCTGTAGAGGTTATTGAGTACATTTCCTTTTTAAAATAGTGATCGAGATGATTTTTTATTTGCCCATTTACTTTATTAGAGTATCCATTATTGATAAGAACTTGTGATACTCTTTCTAATTCTGCGTCTACTCTTTTCCAGTCAGAGCAGTGAGTAAGAGCTCTTTTTATGTAAGCTTTAATTACTGTTGTTTTATATCTCTGAGGGCATTCACTTTCTTGATTTAGGCATACTCCTAAGTCTGCTTCCTTGCTATGAACTTGTGTAGAGAAGGTATGTATAAAACTCACCTCTTGGAACAACGCGAGGATAGGTTCTCAAAAGGCATGTCTAATGTAAAAGTCGCGTAATGTAGCCCGTCATTTTCCAAAAGAAACAATGACAATAGGCATCGATACATTCCACAACCTTACATAAACACACTATGCCAAAGATATAAGTAAAACATATTTTATTAGTACATAACAAAGCAGAAAGACCTGTAGTTATTTATATTAACATACATATAGTGTACAGTATAAACGATATACAGATTTACTGTACAGTAAACATTAGCGCCCTCTATTATGTGGTGGATAACAGGCATACACTGGGATGTGCGTGGTGGTGGTGAGCACGTAACTAAAGTGGTGGGGGAAGAGGAGGAGGATGCGGGAGAAAGAACCTCTATCTGCAAACATAAACAAGGATAAAATAGAAATTAAAAACAACCAAAGCAAGAATAAAAAAAAGATCTCATTATGCAATACCTGAATGTCAAACACATTCTACTCACTCTATATACGGTGAACAACAGGCATGGGACGAGCGTGGTGGCGGTGAGCACTTGCACTCTCATCATGCTCATAACGGGCCAACACTTGAAGTTTTGCTTCAAGGTTTATTGTCTTTCTCACCCTTTTGGGAGTTGAAGCACTTCCACATTCTCTTCTTGGGCGTTTACTGGCCATGATAGATACGTATATAAAAATTTGCAAAAAACACAAGAAACACGAACCTTACCACAAAAACAGTTAGAACAAGTGATATGTACATACAGTATGCTGGTAAAGAGACACTGAAACACATGGCAGCATGGTGGGAAAGTGCCTCCGAGGCAGTCGCTTATTTACTAAAATGAACGTATTTCATATTTTTTTTACCATTATTTTTTGGAGGCGTTTTTCCAGTTTCGCGAATTATAGAAATGCGTAAAAATTGAGTTGACTGTATGTACTGTATATATACACTCACCTCTCAAAATAATGCGAGGATAGGATCTCAAAAGTCTATTTCCATAAGAAATAATGTTAATATACATAGATACGTTCCACAAGTGTGTATAAATGCACTATATAAAAAAAAAGCTAAGTATAACATATTTTACGAGTCCATAACCAAGCTAAAATATGTATGTAAGCTAAAAATTAATAAGTACAGTATTTAAGATATGCAGATAAAAAAAAGTAAAGAAATTAACTCACTCTACATACAGTGGAAATTCAGGTGTGTGGTAGTGGTGATCACAGTGTTAATCCTTAACTACTCTCTGACTGGGATTTCCACCCTTATTGGAGTGACATTTTCACATAAGTCCTTGTTATACTAGTGCAACGATGATTTATGACTCTCTCTCTCTCTCTCTCTCTCTCTCTCTCTCTCTCTCTCTCTCTCTCTCTCTCTCTCTCTCTCTCTCTCTCTCTCTCTCTCTCTCTCTCTCTCTTTCTCTCTCAATTCAATTTATTAATTTATTATTGATTTATTTATTTATCACTATATATGGTGGACACCAGGTGTGTGGTGGCGGTGATCACAGTGCTAAGCCATAATGACGTTTTGACTGGGATATTCACCTTTACTGGAGTGACTTCTTCGCATTTATCCTTGTTGTACTAGTGTAACAATGATTTATGACTCTCTCTCTCTCTCTCTCTCTCTCTCTCTCTCTCTCTCTCTCTCTCTCTCTCTCTCTCTCTCTCTCCTCTCTCTCTCTTAAATTTATTTATTTATTTGTATATACAGTGTTCCTTCCATTATCGCGATGGTTCGGTTCCGGGACCCGGCGCGAGACAGGAAAATGGCGAAGTAGGATCAGCCTATATGTACATAGATATTTTAATTTATTTTTACGTTTACATTGTATAAACCCTCCCTGTACTGTTAACAAAACACCCTTTACTTCATAAATAACAGCATGCAACATAAATTTATATGAAAGTGATAGATAAAATTACGGTGAATGAAGTGGTAATTACATGACATACTCATGTAAATAGGTATTTAAATTATTCAATTATTTTTACATTTACGTACTGTATAAACTCTCCTTGCATTGTTAAAAAAACACCCTTTGCTTTATAAATAACAGCAAGCAACGTAAATTTTTATGAAAGTGATAGGAAAACTTAACGTGAATGAGGTGATGATGACGTGACATACTCATATACATAGGTATTTTACAATTGTTTTTACGTTTACGTACTGTATAAACCCTCCCTGCACTGTTAATAAAACACCCTTTACATTTTTTATCAATTAAATAGTGAAATTTGTTTTTTTCAATAAAAAAAAATGAAAATACTGAAAATGTTTATTTTTTCAATATTTTAATATTTTTACGTATACCCAAAAAATAAAATAATTGCCAAAAAAAAAAAAAAAAACGTGGTACAGTGAAAACACGAACCAAGAAACGCGATCCAGCGAGGGATCACTATATATATATATATATATATATATATATATATATATATATATATATATATATATATATATATATATATATATATATATATATAATATATATATATTAATCCCTCTCTCTATCGCGGTTCACCTATCGCAGATTCACTGTATTGCGGATTTTTCTTTTTTTTTTTCACCAGGATGGGCCAAAAAATTATAAAATAAAACAGCCTTTATCAGGCTGTAAAGAGAAACAGCTGGAGAGTGTAATGACCTGTCAGATGTGAAGGGATTATAAAAGATGTGTAATGAATCTCCAGCTCTCTGCTGGGTTTTAATATACATCTGCATTACTTTCATGATGTCTATTCCAATAATTCTCCTTAGATATTATTATTATTATTGGCAACAATAATTTTCCTTTGATGATGATTGTGGAGATTATTATCATCATCATTATCATTATTATTATTATTATTATTATTATTAAGAGCTCATCATTGTTTGTACATCTGTTGGTTTATTTACTTTCATAACTGTGTACAGTGTCCCTCCCTAGTTGGCTGGGACAAAGAGTGTGGGGGGTTGGGTAGAATAGAATGTTGGAGAGGGAGAGAGAGAGAGAGAGAGAGAGAGACATCTTTAATTAACTCTTGTTCATTCAACCAAAACTACATTATTTATTGTAAAAATAATGGTTTAATTACAAATTCGTTATAATAATGATATTAATAAGAATAATAATAATAATAATCTCCACAATTATCATCAAAGGAAAATTCTTTTTAAAAATAATAATAATAATAATAATAATAATAATAATAATAATAATAATAATAAGATCTAAGGAGAATTTTTGGAATAGACATTATGAGAGTAATGCAGAGGTATATTAAAACCCAGCAGAGAGATGGATATTTATTACACATCTTTTATAATCCCTTCACATCTGACAGGTCATTACAAGGGTGATAATAAAGTTTTAAAAATTCATGATCAAACCAGAACTTGTAATGGGCAATGGATTTAAGCTTGATAAATTTAGGTTCAGAAGGGAAATTTGTGAAAATTGGCTTGGTAATATCGTAGATTCCTAGTAGGATAATAAATGCCAATATATATATATATATATATATATATATATATATATATATATATATATATATATATATATATATATATATATATATATATATATAGTGATCATTCGCTGGATCGCGTTTCTTGGCTCGCGTTTTCACTGTACCACGGTTTTTTTTTGGCAAATTATTTTTTTTTTGGGGTATATGCAAAAATATTAAAATATTAAAAAAATAAAAACTCAGTATTTTCATTTTTTTTTTAATGAAAAAACATATTTCATTATCTAATTGATAAAATTTTTTTTTCCCAGCCTACAAATAATAAAACAGGAAAAAATAGTAAAAAACAAATTTAGATATACGTAAATACAGTATAACTCACAGTATTGCATCATGAGAAATAGCATCCGATAGCATACAATGTATTGGGGTCGCAGCTACTTGAGCTAGCATATATATATCGTTTTTTTTTTGTTATGATTGTGATACCAGGACAGGCAAAAAAAAAATAATAATAATCTACCCTCATCAAGCCTGGGCACGAAGAAAACATAAAGAGAAACAGATGGGGAGTATTGTGACTTGTCAAATGTGTAGGGATAATAAGACATATGTAACGAATATCCGAGAATATTCGGTGTTGATGTAGGCATAGAAAGAGAACCGTAACTGAAGGAAGACTTAACATCGAACTGTTCTGGACAGTCTTATTAAAGTCCACAAGACCCTTCAGCTGTAGTATCACAGCGGGCGATTGGTGCCATGGGCCAACCTACTACATTACAATTAATGCATATAAGGGATTTCTAATGTAAAGCCTGGGCTGGAGTATCTCACCTAAATACACAGCTATTTTTCACATTTCTCAGTAATTATTGTGAACACAGTGTTCCCCCGGTTATTCGCGTTTCTTGGTTCCTGTTCTCACTGTATCGTGTTTTTTTATTTGGATAAATTATTATTTTATTTAATGGGTATATGCAAAAATATTAAAAAAAAAAAAAAAATCTCAGTGTTTTCATTTTTTTATTGAAAAAAAACATATTTCATTATCTAATTGATAAAAAAAAATTTATTTCCCAGCCTACGAATAATAAAACAGTAAAAAATAGTAGAAAACATAAATTTAGATAGATAGATAGATACGTTTATTGACCACCTCTTTTGAAAAGTACAGTATAATCTTTACAAAAGGAATATTTGGTCCAAATTACAATGAAAAAATATAATAGATTTTGTACAATCATCGAATAAGTAAGTGAATTTTAAATTAATATACATTGTACTAATAACTGAATGATATACGTATGTACAGTATAACTCACAGTATTGCATCATGCGAAATAGTGTTCGATAGCGTACAATGTATTGGGGTCGCAGCTACGTGAGCTAGCACATATATTAATATTTCCAGTAGTTTCATGATTTTAATGATAAAAAAACGTATTTATTAGCCTAAGAATAATAAAACAGTAAAAAATAGTAAAAAACATAAATACTAACAGTATTGCAACATGTAAAATACGATACCGCTATCAGCGTTTCGGACAAAGGCTTCCACCATCTTTGTAAAATACGATACCGCTATCAGCGTTTCGGACAAAGGCTTCCACCATCTTCCATTGTCTCGCCTCACTCGTGTGCACCGCTCACGTTGTGCTTATTATTATTAATATGTTTTGCTTGTGATTTTTTTACTCGCATATTTTAACCTTTGCAATGCCTCCCAAGCATCCTTCATCTTCTAAGGCTTCTTGTAGTGAGCCTAAGCAGCAGAGGAAAATGTTAACCCTTGTAGATAAAGTGAAACTCTTAGATATGTTGAAAGAAGGAAAAAAGTCTGTGGATGTCGGCCGCTATTTTATGTACACGTAAAAATTATTGTAAAATACTGTACCTATGTATGTCACGTCATCATCACCTCATTCACGGTAAGTTTTCCTATCACTTTCATAAAAAATTACGTTGCTTGCTGTTATTTATAATGTAAAGGGTGTTTTTTTTAACAGTACAGGGAGGGTTTATACAGTGTAAACGTAAAAATAAATTAAAATATCTATGTACATATAGGCTGATCCTACTCCGCGGTTTTCCTGGTTCGCGCCGGCTCGTGGAACCGAACTACCCCAATAAGAGGGGGAACATTGTATATATATATATATATATATATATATATATATATATATATATATATATATATATATATATATATATATATATATATATATATATATATATATTGTTACCCCGGTTATTCGCGTTTCTTGGTTCGCTTTCTCACTCTATCGCGTTTTTTTTTTTGATAAATTATTATTTTATTTAATGGGTATATGCAAAAATATTAAAATATTGAAAAATAAAATTTCTCTGTATTTTCATTTTTTTTATTGAAAAAAACATATTTCATTATTTAATTGATAAAATAAAATTATTTCCCAGCCTACGAATAATAAAACAGTAAAAAATAGTAAAAAACATAAATGTAGATAGATAGATAGATAGATAGATACATTTATTGACCACCTCTTTTGAAAAGTACAGTATAATCTTCATAAAAGGAATATTTGGTCCAAATTACAATGAATAAATACAATAGATTCTGTACAATCATCAAATAAGTAGATGAATTTTAAATTAATATACATTGTACTAATAACTGAATGATATACGTACGTACTGTATAACTCACAGTATTGCATCATACAAAATAGTGTTCGATAGCGTACAATGTATTGGGGTCGCAGCTACGTGAGCTAGCATATATATTTATATTTCCAGTAGTTTCATGATTTTATTGATAAAAAAAACGTATTTATTAGCCTAAGAATAATAAAACAGTAAAAAATAGTAAAAAAACATAAATACTAACAGTATTGCAACATGTAATATACGATACCGCTATCAGCGTTTTGGACAAAGACTCGTTCAGTCTAACTCATGTGTGTGCCGTTCACGTTGTGCTTATTAAAAGGTTTGCTTGTGTTCGATAGCGTACAATGTATTGGGGTCGCAGCTACGTGAGCTAGCATATATATTTATATTTCCAGTAGTTTCATGATTTTATTGATAAAAAAAAAACGTATTTCTTAGCATAAGAATAATATAAAGTAAAAAGTAGTAAAAAACATAAATACTAACAGTATTGCAACATGTAAAATACGATACCGCTATCAGCGTTTCAGACAAAGGCTTCCACCATCTTCCATTGTCTCGCCTCACTCGTGTGCGCCATTCATGTTGTGCTTATTATTATTAATATGTTTTGCTCGTGATTTTTTTACTCGCGGATTTCCTGGTTCGTGCCGGGTCCCAGAACCGAACTGCCGCGATAAGTGAGGTAACACTGTATATATATATATATATATATATATATATATATATATATATATATATATATATATATATATATATATATATATATATATATATATATATATATATATATATATACACCTTGTTCCTTTTATACGCGATTTTTTTATACACGAAATTGCAATAACGCCCCCAAATAATAATAGTAAAAAAATTCTAATTTCGCGAATAATGCCCTTAAATTTTAATTAATTAATTAATTTATTTTTTTTTTTACACTTCTTCCACGAGTACAAAGAGGATTACAATAAGAAAAGATCATCATCATCTTTATATATATATATATATATATATATATATATATATATATATATATATATATATATATATATATATATATATATATATATATATATATATATATATATATATATAATAATATAATATAATATAATATACAGTGATCCCCCGCTGGATCGCGTTTCTTGGTTCGCATTTTCACTGTACCAAGTTTTTTTTTTTTTTTTTGCAAAAATAATTGTAAAATACCCATGTACATGAGTATGTCATGTAATTGCCACTTCATTTACCGTAATTTTATCTATCACTTTCATATAAATTTACGTTGCATGCTGTTATTTATGAAGTAAAGGGTGGTTTGTTAACAGTACAGAGAGGGTTTATATAGTGTAAGCGTAAAAATAAATTAAAATATCTATGCACATATAGGCTGATCCTACTTCACGGTTTTCCTGTCTCGCGCCGGGTCCCGGAACCGAACTACCGCGATAATGGGGGGATCACTGTATATATATATATATATATATATATATATATATATATATATATATATATATATATATATATATATATATATATATATATATATATATATATATATATATATATTGGCATTTATTATTTATTATTTATTTCCCTCCTGAACCTAAATTTATCAAGCTTAAATCCATTACCCATTACGAGTTCTGGTTTGATCATGAATTTTTAAAATTTTATTAATTATCACCCTTGTAATGACATGTCAGATGTGAAGGGATTATAAAAGATGTGTAATGAATATCCAGCTCTCTGCTGGGTTTTAATATACCTCTGCATTACTCTCATGATGTCTATTCCAAAAATTCTCCTTAGTATTATTATTATTATTATTATTATTATTATTATTATTATTATTTTTAACAATAATTTTCCTTTGATGATGATTGTATAGATGATTATTATTATTATTATTATTATTATTATTATTATTATTATTATTTTTATTATCATTATTATTACGAATTTGTAATTAAACCATTATTTTTACACTAAATAATGTAGTTTTGGTTGAATGAACAAGAGTTAGTTAAAGTCAAAGTCAAAGTCAAAGTCAAAAACTTTATTCCATCAAAAATGGCTATTACATGATAATTAATCTAATTACAAATTGCAATGTAAAATGTCAAAATAAAACTAATGAAATTTGCAAAGCACAAAATCAAAAAATTTACACATGATAATTAATCTAAATACAAATTACAATGTAAAATGTCAAAATAAAACTAATGAAATTTGCAAAGCACAAAATCAAAAAATTTACACATTAAAATATGCATACATACACTTCGTTTACCCAATGGGAGGATAATAATGAGACTAAAATCACTTATTAAGTAGGTGATTTAAAAGATGAGATTTAAGTGAGGGTAATGTTTGGCAACTTCTTAAGTTTGCGGGTAAAGAGTTCCAAAGTCTCGGGCCTATTACATTTAAGGCTCTTGCCCCAATATCAGTGGAAGTTCTGGGCACGTAAAAAGAATTCTGATATCTGGTGTTGACGTTATTGATACGCACTTGATTAACTGTTGGCAATGAGAAGAGCCATTCCGGTAATATTCCATGATTTATTTTAAAAACTAAAAGACAGATATTATATATGAACTTCATGTCCATCCTTAGCCAACCCAATCTCTCAAAGAGGGGAGTCACGTGATCATGTTTATGCACCCCCCCTATGGCAACTCTTGCAGCAAAATTCTGGAGCCTTTTCACTCGTAACATCTGGGTCTTAGTCGTGGAACCCCAAACACTTAGACAGTAGTTGAGAATACTTAAAATCAATGTTTGTACTACAATTACCCTACAATCAGGCTCGAATCTTTCATAGACTCTGTTCAAGTAAATAAGGGTCCCGTTCACTTTTTTATGTAGTTCATCGATATGAAAATTAAATGTCATGGTACTGTCCATAATAACTCCTAGATTTTTAACCTTATTAGATGGGAAGAGTGAAACATTGTTGAAATTTATACTGATGTTCTCAGGAATGCGGGACAGGTATTGATTTGATCCAAAAATAACGAATTTAGTTTTATTTTCGTTCAGTAAAAGACCATTACTGTTAAAATAACTTTTGGCACAGTTTAATATATCTTCAGCCCTTTTTAAGATTTCAGGAATTCTATCAATGTCACCAGTAAGCATAATCTGGGTGTCATCAGCATACATAACAAGTAGGCAATCTCTTATAAATTGAGGTAAATCATTAACATATATTAAGAAAAGCAGAGGACCCAAAATTGAACCCTGAGGAACGCCAAAACTGATATCTAAAGAAGAAGAGAGAGTCGAGCCCATTCGAACTGATTGAATTCGATCTTTCAGATAATTTTCGAACCAAAATGAGTCAACATGAACTTTGGAAAGTTTTCTCATTAGAATTTGATGGTGTACACTGTCAAATGCTTTAGACAAATCTAACAATAATAAAAGTGATATTTTCTTATTTTCAATATTACTATAAATTTTATCAGTAATTTTAAGTAGGGCCGTCTCGGTCGAAAGTTTAGGCCGAAAACCGTGTTGTTCTTCACATAATAGACAATTTGATTCAAGGAAATTTATTAACTGGGTGGCAACTACCTTCTCAAGTATTTTAGACAGAATGCTGAGAAGAGAGATTGGCCTATAATTTTCAACATTATTAGTATCTCCACTCTTAAAAACGGGGATGATATAGGGATGCTTCCAGAGGTTAGGATAACTGCCTGTAACAATGGATGTATTTACAATGACTAAAATGAAAAATACTGTAACTGGCAATGAGTCAATTAGGAAGCGAAGTTGTATCCCATCGGAACCACAAGAGTTTGTTGGTTTGAGGTTCTTTATGATAAGAATAAGTGTGACTAAATCGATTGGGTGCGGTCTAAAATTATTGATAATATTTCTTTCAGCTGGAGGCTGGCAATTATGTGGTTGATTAATAATCAAGTCTTTATTATCTTGGGACTTTTCATATGTGGACTTACCTATTTCAGCAAAATACTTATTAAAATCATTCACTCGCTTTTCCACATTATCACTGAGAAGGTCAGAATTTTCTAAGATTTCCTTATTTGCAGGAATTATTCTTTTTATATCATTCCAAGTTCCTTTGATATTTCCCTTATACTTGGAAAATTCTTCCCTGAAATGATTTTTCTTCTTTTCGGACAACATTGTTTTAGTAAGGTTTCTTTCTCTTCTATAGGCTCTTTCCATCTCGGAGTTTTGTCTATCAGATTTAAATTGCCTTAGGAGGTCATCTCTCTTTTTCATTTGCTCTTTTAACTGAGAGTCAATCCACGGGGCAGGAGGGCGTGTCATGACTTTGGTTGTAAGAGGGGCACATTCATTTAAACATCTCGTAAAAACATCAGTAAAAGTAGAAACTTGATAATTTACACAATCTGTAGTTAGTATTGAATTTAAAATGTTGTATTCATTAAGAAGAGTGTCGCAGAAACAATTTTGAGAATAATTCTCAAGAGATCGGAAAGTTTTAACAATTGGCGGTCTCTTTTCCTTCCTGACATTAACTGTAGCTATTAGAAGCTCGTGGTCTCCTACAGGACAAGGTAAGACATCGTGGTGAACTATAAAACTAGGTGTATTGGTAATTATAAGATCAATTAGGCTGGAGGAATTAGCGGTGGTACGGGTTGCTTTATTCACAAGCTGATTTAAGTGGAGGGATTGAATTAATTTCCCCATTTTATTATTAGGAAGAAGGAGATTATCATTGAAGTCGCCTATAATAATGAGAGGTTTGCTCCTCAAACAGACCGACCGAAATACCTCGGAGATGTAATCAAAGGTGTCGTTGAGTGCATGTGGGTGTCTATATACACATCCCAGGATGAATGAAGGGGATTTCCTACTCTGAACAGTCAACCAAATGTCTTCGAGATGAGGAGGTCGCTCGACTTCAGGGGTCTTTAATAGGGAGACCGTTAGATGATTTCTTACATACACCCCCACACCCCCACCCCTACCGCCATCAAATCGATAAAAAGAATACTCAGGTATAGCAACAAAACCAGACTGCATATTAGATTGGAGCCAAGTTTCACAAACACACATTATATCCACGTTATTTTCTCTGATCATTAGTGCAATATTTTCGAAATTACCCAAAAGTGATTGTGCATTGATGTGTTGTATGTTTATGAACTGTTTCAATAAGCCTGTATTACAATGTGATTGCTATATAT
>JAXCGZ010021567.1:0-39899 GCA_037179515.1 Halocaridina rubra
AGAATATGTATGTCTTTATGGTAGGGGTAGATTAATCAGTTTAGGTTATGTTCATAATGATTCGGTCACTTTTTACAATAGTTTGGTCTAAGTTTATGAAGATTTGACCTTTTTATTTTTTTATTTTACCGGATCTTTTCGTCTATTGTTTTGATAATTTTAATAAGTCTTCCCCGCTTCTGTACATCACTTGTGTTAAATGTATATACTACAAGTATGCATCTCATGCCACGGTATATAACAGTAAGTATGTTCACTGTATGTACACATTCATCCACGCATCGCATGCTCTAATTCAGCCACTCCTTCTGCCCCATGAGTCCTTCAATAACAACCACTGATGGATGTGGGTGCAGCATTTCTCCTCTTACCAACCCCACCCATCTTAGGTTGAAGAGCAAAGTGGAATATCAAAGTGACAGCGTCGTCGGTGTCTGTCATTACCTGGCTCCTTATGATGGAGAACATCACTGGACATGTAAGATCAACACTGGAATAATTCTTTCCAGTGAGAAGAAAAAAAATGAGTATTTGAGTAGATGATTGAACGATGAGAGAGAGCGAGAGAGAGAGAGAGAGAGAGAGAGAGAGAGAGAGAGAGAGAGAGAGAGAGAGAGAGAGAGAGAGAGAGAGAGAGGAGAGAGAGAGAGAGAGAGAGAGAGAGAGAGAGAGAGAGAGAGAGAGAGAGAGAGAGAGAGAGAGAGAGAGAGAGAGAGAGCTTCAAATTCTGTTCAATGAAGAATGCGCTCTGCGACGTGTACAAATTATCAAGGGTGTCCTCATGGTCCAGGCTAAATTTGAATACACACGCATTTTGATTAGTAGTAAGGACAATGAAATAAAATTTACTGTTTAGATGAGTGCTGTGGGTGTAGTCTACGTGGCTAAATGGTAGCGTCCGCGACTCTGTGTCGGCAGGTCGAGTGTTCGCGCCCCGTCACGGACTGAGGTTAGTATGGGCATGCACTCAGGGTAACGATTACACATGCCAAAACAAGTCCTTCGCAAGAAGGCATCCGTCCTAGCCCTTAGTAGGAAAGGGAGTTCGAGACGTAAAACCGAATCAATCATGAGTGCTGAGGGAAAAGTAAGATTGCGTTCTAAATATATTGACAGTACACGCGCATACCTTATTGAGTTGTCCAAGGCTTACTACGCAATGACTAACTCTGTCCTCTGCTTCTTGACTTTCCAAGAGGGTAGAAACCATTTAGCTTGGGAAATATTTTGTATGGTTTTACGCCACGGACTCCCTTTTCTACTAAGGGCTTGAAAGGTTGCCTTCTTGCGAAGGACTTGTTTTGGCAGATGTAATCGCTAGCCTGAGTGCATGCCTTTGCATAAGTCTTCTTTTTTAAACCCATGAAGGTGAAGGCTACATTCTCTAAAGGAAAAGAAATATAACTTCTGAAAGGTGTTGAAACCAAGTATACTTGTTCCGGAATTACGTCACGGACTCCCTTTTCTACCAAGGCCTTGGACGTTTGCCCTCTTGCGAAGAACTTGTTTTGGCAGATGTTATCGTTACCCTGAGTGCATGCCCTTGCTAACCTCAGACCTTGACGGGGCGCGAACCCTCGACCTGCCGCCCCAGAGTCGCGGACGCTACCATTTTGACAAGGAGACTACGATGAAACCAAGTATACAATTTTGGAATAGGCAATTGAGAAAAACTCCTTAAATGCTTTCACAGCTTTAAGGAAAGATATGAAAAGTGGTAGAGAAACAAATGTGAACCAAACAAGGACACGGGGAGTGACGAGTTCACGGCTCTTTTTCGATAGCACAACTCGACAAAGAAACACATATACTAATAACACTGAACTGTTAACATACAGTCTAAAATGGAAGGAAAAGGCCATTAAATAAAACAACGAAAATATATATATAAAGTACTTTAGGTCACGAAATTAATAAGTACTTTATATATATATATATATATATATATATATATATATATATATATATATATATATATATATATATATATATATATATATATATATATATATATATATATATATATATATATATATATATATATATATATATATATATATATATATATATATATATATATATATATATATATATATATATATATATATATATTTTCGTGGTTTTATTTAATGGGCTTTTCCTTCCAAACACATACATACAAGTATGCAAACAGAAAGAGCAATACAAAGTTCATGGGTTAAATTCCCCAAATCTTTTAGTAATCATGAACAGTAACTCATTGTTTTAAAGCAGTTGTGCTATAGAAAATAAAATTAGGTATTCTATAGTAAAGCACATAATTCAACAATGAAGATTCACACTGGAACAATGAAGGAAATTATCCTTTGAGTGAAAATTGAAGATAAAAATAAAGAATGTCTTTTATAATAATGAACCTTTGGAAATGAGGTCATGAATATCAAATGGAAGTAGCCTACGAGAGAGAGACTTCATCTAAATATCATAAAAAGCAACCAGTATGTCATGCAATTTAAAATTGTTATAATGTAGGTAAGTTCCGGTTTTACGTCACGGATTCCCTTTTCTATGAAGGGCTAGGACGGTTGCCTTCATGCGAAGGGCTTGCTTTGGCAGATGTCATCCTTATCCCGAGTGCATGCCCTTGCTAACCTCAGACCGTGACAGGGCGCGAACCCTCGGCCTGACTCCTCAGAGTCACGGACGCTACCGCTTGAGCCACGGTGACTACTCTATAATGTAGGTAAGTATTCCTCTAAAAGTACAAACTGCATTATGAAAAAAGTATCTTTATTCATAAAGTTTCGTTTAGAATTAAGCCATTAGACCTAGAACCAAAATAATTTAGGAGAGAATTTTTCCAATTGCCAAATGAAGTAAAGGAAAAGATAATTTGTAATTATAAAGTAAGTCACATTTAGACTTGTGTATTGAAATGTTTCCTTAAGATAATGTTGGAGAAAATTCTTTGAAATATCAAAGCATGTAAGAAAAACAAAACAATGTTATTAGAAAGTAGGGCACATGTAGAAATACGTCGTGAAACCTGAAATTAAAATAACTAAGGAGACTATTTAACCTAAGTTCCAAAGGAAGTAAGAAAAGGATTTATATGAAAGTAAAATTCACTTTCAGAATTCAGTCAGGAAACCTCGCATTAAAAAATGTATAAGAGACTTCTTCTGAGTGCCAACCGAGTTCAGAATTTTTTTTTCTTTTTTTTTAAGTCGGCAAGTGACAAGCGTTGGTTTGGCCCGGCTGCAAAGCATTAGGATGGGGGGGGGATACAGCTTTCATTCCCAATTCCAACTTGGTCATCTCTCTCTCTCCTTGAAATGTATGACTATGAAGCCCCAGTGGCGTTTCTATTGCTCATCTAATTAATGCATGCATATGTATATGAACCTACTTATTACTCTAACCTGAAAATTTTTATTCTACATCTGCTTCAAATTGTCTGCAGTAGTACTGGTGAAAAGCGGAAATGTAACTTAAATGATAGCACTCAACAAGGGCTATTGAAAATATTGTTACAAATATTACTCTTAATTAATAATTGCAGAGTGCTCATCTGCTATTAATACACGTAAACCATAATAATATTACTCTTAATTAATAATCGCAGTGCTCTTCTGCCATCAATCAGTTATAACACTATTTTTATTATTAATTACTTGCTATGATATTTAAAATTAATTGCAAATTTTATTAATATTTATATTTATACATAACCAAATAGATTGTAATGTTTATCAACTGCAATATCACTGGGAGTGCCCATGTTCATATGTCCCCATGTACAGTTATCTGAATAAATAAAAAAAAATGGTCATACACGTTTTAAATTTAGCCACAAAATCTGGAGATGAAGTCATATAGAAGAGAATTTCTTTATCTGCCAGCTGAAATTTAGAATTCACCCATAAAATCTATAATCTAATCTTATTTAAAAGATAATTTTGTTAAGCCCAAACTGATGTAAGAATATATATATATATATATATATATATATATATATATATATATATATATATATATATATATATATATATATATATATATATATATATATATATATATATATATATATATATATATATATATATATATATATATATGAAAATGGGAACGCAGAGGAAGAAGAAGAATATATATATATATATATATATATATAATATATATATATATATATATATATATATATATATATATATATATATATATATATATATATATATATATATATATATATATAGATATAAGTACAAACTGTTAGCATACAACACTAAATAGCAAGGAAGCCCATCAGTGAAACAAAACTTATAAAACAATGCTATATTTCGGATCCTAACTGGATCCCTTCTCAAGCACAACTGAGAAAAAATAACAAAGGTGGAGGAAACGTAAACAAAAGGACTCATGAGACCTGAGGGATTAAAAATTTTTATGATAATAGGACAGGCCTAATCCAAACGAATTATCCTCAATCAAAGAACCCGCCAAGATCATTAAATCATTAACAAAGGAAAATGTTAATCCTTAAAATGATAATAGATCTGAAAGAAGATAACCCCCAAAAAATTTAATAATTTATATATATATATATATATATATATATATATATATATATATATATATATATATATATATATATATATATATATATATATATATATATACATATATATATATATATATATATATATATATATATATATATATATATATATATATATATATATATATATATATATATATCAGTAGTAACCTAAGTAAATTCGCAGACGACACTAAAATAGGTAGAATTATAAATGGAAAAGAAGACATTCATGCTTTACATAAGAACATAAGAACAGAGGACACTGCAACATGCCTACTGGCACACACGAGGCAGCTCCATTTTTGAATTGTATTTTCAGCATGTCTAACCTATTCTATTCTACTCTACTTATTTATTCTGTTTTTCTTTTTATGATTTTTCTAATAAGCACTAACCTATTCATACCCACCCTACCTCTGTCATATGTCTATCTAATCTACATTTGAAGGTGTCTAAGGTATTGGCATTTACTATCCTACTAGGAAGCTTGTTCCATGCATCAGCTACTCTATTACCAAACCAATTTTTACCAATTTCCCTTCTGAACCTAAATTTATCAAGCTTAAATCCATTATTACGAGTTCTGGTTTGATCATGAATTTTTAAAACTTTATTAATATCTCCCTTGTTAATCCCTTTAAACCATTTATACACTTCAATCATATCCCCCCTAACTCTTCGCCTCTCTAGAGAATGTAGATTAAGTTTTTTTAATCTGTCCTCATATGGTAGATTTCTGATATTGTGTATCATCTTGGTCATTCTTCGTTGCACTCTCTCCAAGGATTCAATTTCCATTCTATAATAGGGTGACCAGAATTGCACAGCATAATCTAAATGGGGCCTAACTAATGCAAGATAGAGCTGCAAAATAACTTTTTCCGTCCTATTGCTGACGCTTCTTGAGATAAATCCTAAAATTCTGTTTGCTTTATTTCTGACTGCTGTGCATTGCTCTCTTGGCTTAAGACTACTACTCACAAGAACTCCCAAATCCCTTTCACACTGAGAACTCATGATTTCATGGTTATTTAGCTTATAACTAGTATTGTCTTTTATAGTACCCATTTTAACTACTTTACATTTTTCAACATTAAATTCCATTTGCCATTTGTCCGACCATTCAGAAAATCTATTTAGATCTTCCTGTAAAGCATGAATGTCTTCTTTTCCATTTATAGTTCTACCTATTTTAGTGTCGTCTGCGAATTTACTTAGGTTACTACTGATATCCGAATCCAGATCATTTAGATATACGATGAATAATAGAGGACCCAGTACCGAGCCTTGTGGTACCCCGCTTGTAAGCGAGCCCCACTCTGATTTCTCTCCATTTATGCAAACCCTCTGTTTTCTGTCTTTTAACCATTGTTTGATCCATCTGAGCACAGCTCCTCCTATACCATGAGCTTCCAGCTTTTTAACTAATCTTTTGTGAGGAACTCTATCAAAAGCTTTGCTAAAATCTAGATATATTGTATCATATTCTTTGCCACAATCTACTGCCTCGTAAACTTCTGAATAAAAAGACAGTAAGTTTGTAAGGCACGAAAAACCCTTAAGAAACCCGTGTTGTGAAAGTTTTATCAGTCTGTGTAATTCTAGATGTGCCCTTATTTTATTTGCAATTATGGATTCTAGAATCTTACCCACTGTTGATGTTAAACTTACCGGCCTATAATTATTCTTTTTAACACGTTCTCCTTTTTTAAATATTGGTACCACATCTGCCAATTTCCACTCCATGGGTATCGATCCTAATTTTATTGAATTATTAAATAATGCAGTTAGAGGACAACTAAGCTCTTCCTTGCATTCCTTTAATATTCTAGCATATATTCCATCAGGTCCCGGAGATTTATGAGCCTTTAATTTATCTATTTCTTTTATTACCTCCTCTCTCGTAATATTTATTGAACTAAGTATATTATCGGGACTGTCTCTGTAAATGGATTCTACTTCCGGAATATTTTCCAAGTTTTCATTTGTATATACAGATAAGAAATAATCATTTAAACATGTACACATCACTTTATCGTCATCTGTGATATGGCCATTGGCTACTTCAATTGGTCCGACTTTTTCCTTAAATTTTGTTTGATAATGTTGATAAAACCCTTTAGAATTTTCTTTAGCTTCTCCTGCTATTCGAACTTCGTATTTTCTTTTCGACTCTCTAACTATCTTTTTAACTTCCCTGTTTAACTGTATATATTGCTGCCTCACCTGCTCTTCACCTCTTTTTAGTTTCCTGTATATTCCTCTTTTAATACCTATAAGATTCTTTATTCTATTGTTCATCCATTTAGGGTCATTTTTTTCTTGATCTGCAATGTTTCATGGGAATATAGTCTCTCTGACTATTCTTAAGAGTCATGACAAAATTGTTATATTCCTCATCCAAATTTATATTAACTGACGGGCTGCTGTTCTTTCCTGTGAGAGAATTTAATGTATTGATCTTATCTTGTGATAATCCTTGGCATGTGGTACCCAAATTTCGGGGTAATCCGCTACCTGCGACCTGACCTGCTGGATTAACTACCCACATCTGTACCCCAGAAATCCCTTCCCATACCTCATTAGATAATTTAGTTTTTAAGCCCTCAAAATCTCCTGCTCTAAAGTTTGGAACAATATTCTTATTTTCCTTTATAGTTTCCTTGAAAATTATGTTAAATCTAATGGAATCATGGTCACTGTTGCCCAATGGTTCACCAACTTCTAAATTTGTAACCATATTCTCTCTATTACTAAGAACTAAATCTAGTGTATTCACCCCCCGTGTTGCTTCATGTACATGCTGAGAAAGGAAATTGTCTTCTACTACTTCCAAAAACTCCTTAGAGCTACTATCACCTGTTATGGTTTCCCAGTTAATATGTCTAAAATTAAAATCGCCTACAATGCAAACTCTATTTGACCTGCTCACTTTAGAAATTTCATCGTATATAACTTGCGACTCTATATTATCTAGATCAGGTGGTCTGTAGACTACTCCTACAACTAGACTTTCTATATTATTTTTAATTTCAACCCATAAGGTTTCTGAATTTACATTTGTCTTAATTCCAGACTTAATGCAGCTTCTGAGGCTATCTTTAATATACATAATTACCCCTCCCCCTCTTTTATCTGCACTACGATCAGCATTATAAAGTTTATATCCTGTAATTATGTACTCAGCTTTAAGGTGTTTGCTTTCTAATTTAATCCAACTTTCACTAATGCATATTATATCCGGTCTCTCACTACATACTATGGCTCTCAGTTCTTCTATCTTGTTACCTAAACTACGGCTATTTGTATAATATACTTTTAAACTTTCTCTAGCTTCACCCTTCTTGTGGCTATTCTTTTTGTTAATATTTGTTCTATGTAACAAATGGTTCTTATCCTTAGACTCCCAGTTATTTGACCCACTATTTACTGAACCCTTACTGACTAATTTCTCTGCACAAGTATTAATCATTTCATTATTTGTGTCTAACAAAGCCCCCCTACCTCTCTGTCTATCATACCAGCCAATACCGAGACACCTGAATTAGAAAGATGCACTCCATCCCTTGCATACATATGCTTACGACTAGTGAAGTGATCCCACCCGTCTATAAAACCTATATTATTCTCCCGACAGAAGACTTTCATCCTAGCATTTACTCCTATAGCTCGAGACCACCACTCTAAATAGATTATCTGAATGGTCGGACAAATGGCAAATGGAATTTAATGTTGAAAAATGTAAAGTAGTTAAAATGGGTACTATAAAAGACAATACTAGTTATAAGCTAAATAACCATGAAATCATGAGTTCTCAGTGTAAAAGGGATTTGGGAGTTCTTGTGAGTAGGAGTCTTAAGCCAAGAGAGCAATGCACAGCAGTCAGAAATAAAGCAAACAGAATTTTAGGATTTATCTCAAGAAGTGTTAGCAATAGGACGGAAAAAGTTATTTTGCAGCTCTATCTTGCATTAGTTACGCCCCATTTAGATTATGCTGTGCAATTCTGGTCACCCTATTATAGGATGGAAATTGAATCCTTGGAGAGAGTGCAGCGAAGAATGACCAAGATGATACACAATATCAGAAATCTACCATATGAGGACATATTAAAAAAACTTAATCTACAGTCTCTAAAGAGGCGAAGAATTAGGGGGTATATGATTGAAGGGTATAAATGGTTTAAAGGGATTAACAAGAGAGATATTAATAAAGTTTTAAAAATTCATGATCAAACCAGAACTCGTAATAATGGATTTAAACTTGATAAATTTAGGTTCAGAAGGGAAATTGGTAAAAATTGGTTTGGTAATAGAGTAGCTGATGCATGGAACAGGCTTCCTAGTAGGATAGTAAATGCCAATTCCTTAGACACCTTCAAATGTAGATTAGATAGACATATGACAGAGGTAGGGTGGGTATGAATAGGTTAGTGCTTATTAGAAAAATCATAAAAAGAAAAATAGTATAAATAAGTAGAGTAGAATAGAATAGGTTAGACATGCTGAAAATACAATTCAAAAATGGAGCTGCCTCGTGTGTGCCAGTAGGCATGTTGCAGTGTCCTCTATTCTTATGTTCTTATGTTAAATTTGAAATAATATACAAAGTCTAGTTGTAGGAGTAGTCTACAGACCACCTGATCTAGATAATATACATTTGCAAATTATATACGATGAAATTTCTAAAGTGACCAGGTCAAATAGAGTTTGCATTGTAGGCGATTTTAATTTTAGAAATATCAACTGGGAAACCATAACAGGTGATAGTAGCTCTAAGGAGTTTTTGGAAGTAGTAGAAGACAATTTATTTCTCAGCATGTACTTGAAGCAACGCTGCGGGGTGAATATACTGGATTTACTTCTTAGTAATAAAGAGAATATGGTTACAAATTTAGAAGTTGGTGAACCATTGGGCAACAGTGACCATGATTCCATTAGATTTAACATAATTTTCAAGGAAACTATAAAGGAAAATAAGAATATTGTTCCAAACTTTAGAGCAGGAGATTTTGAGGGCTTAAAAACTAACTTATCTAATGAAGTATGGGAAAGGATTTCTGGGGTACAGATGTGGGTAGTTAATCCAGCAGGTCAGGTCGCAGGAAGCAGATTACCCCAAAAATTGAGTACCACAGGCCAAGGATTATCACAAGATAAGATCAATACAGTAAATTCTCTTACAGGAAAGAACAGCAGTCCGTCAGTTAATATAAATTTGGATGATGAATATAACAATTTTGTCATGACTCTTAAGAATAGTCAGAGAGACTATATTCCCATGAAACATTTCAGATCAAGAAAAAATGACCCTAAATGGATGAACAATAGAATAAAGAATCTTATAGGTATTAAAAGAGGAATATACAGGAAACTAAAAAGAGGTGAAGAGCAGGTGAGGCAGCAATATATACAGTTTAACAGGGAAGTTAAAAAGATAGTTAGAGAGTCGAAAAGAAAATACGAAGTTAGAATAGCAGGAGAAGCTAAAGCAAATCCTAAAGGGTTTTATCAACATTATCAAACAAAATTTAAGGAAAAAGTCGGACCAATTGAAGTAGCCAATGGCCATATCACAGATGATGATAAAATGATGTGTATATGTTTAAATTATTATTTCTTATCTGTATTTACCAATGAAAACTTGGAATATATTCCAGAAGTAGAATCCATTTACAGAGACAGTCCCGATAATATACTTAGTTCAATAAATATTACGAGAGAGGAGGTAATAAAAGAAATAGATAAATTAAAGGCTCATAAATCTCCGGGACCTGATGGAATATATGCTAGAATATTAAAGGAATGCAAGGAAGAGCTTAGTTGTCCACTAACTGCATTATTTAATGATTCAATAAAATTAGGATCGGTACCTATGGAGTGGAAATTGGCAGATGTGGTACCAATATTTAAAAAAGGAGAGCGAGTTAAAAAGAATAATTATAGGTCTGTAAGTTTAACGTCAACAGTGGGTAAGATTCTAGAATCCATCATTGCAAATAAAATAAGGGCACATCTAGAATTACAGAGACTGATAAAGCTTTCACAACATGGGTTTCTAAAGCCTTTTTCGTGCCTTACAAACGTACTGTCTTTTTATTTAGAAGTTTACGAGGCAGTAGATTGTGGCAAAGAATATGATACAATATGTCTAGATTTTAGCAAAGCTTTTGATAGAGTTCCTAACAAAAGATTAGTTAAAAAACTGGAACCTCATGGTATAGGAGGAGATGTTCTCAGATGGATCAAAGAATGGTTAAAAGACAGAAAACAGATGGTTTGAATAAATGGAGAGAAATCGGAGTGGGGCTCGGTTACTAGCGGGGTACCACAAGGCTCGGTACTTGGTCCCATATTATTCATCGTATATCTAAATGATCTGGATTCGGATATCAGTAGTAACCTAAGTAAATTCGCAGATGACACTAAAATAGGTAGAATTATAAATGGAAAAGAAGACACTCATGCTTTACAGGAAGATCTATATAAATTATCTGAATGGTCGGACAAATGGCAAATGGAATTTAATGCTTAAAAATGTAAAGTAGTTAAAATGGGTAATATAAAAGACTATACGAGTTATAAGCTAAATAACCATGAAATCATGAGTTCTCAGTGTGAAAGGTATTTGGGAGTTCTTGTGAGTAGTAATCTTAAGCCAAGAGAGCAATGCACAGCAGAATTTTAGGATTTATCTCAAGAAGTGTTGGCAAAGGACGGAAAAAGTTATTTTGCAGCTCTATCTTGCATTAGTTAGGCCCCATTTAGATTGTGCTGTGCAGTTCTAGATGTGCCCTTATTTTATTTGCAATGATGGATTCTAGAATCTTACCCACTGTTGATGTTAAACTTATAGGCCTATAATTATTCTTTTTAACTCGTTCTCCTTTTTTAAATATTGGTACCACATCTGCCAATTTCCACTTCATGGGTACCGATCCAAATTTTATTGAATTACTAAATAATGCAGTTAGTGGAAAACTAAGCTCTTCCTTGCATTCCTTTAATATTCTAGCATATATTACAATAGGTCCCCGGGATTTATGAGCCTTTAATTTATCTATTTCTTTTATTACCTCCTCTCTCGTAATATATATTGAACTAAGTATATTATCGGGACTGTCTCTGTAAATGGATTCTACCTCCGGAATATATTCCAAGTTTTCATTGGTAAATACAGATAATTAGTAATCATTTAAACATGTACACATCATTTTATCATCATCTGTGATGTGGCCATTGGCCACTTCAATTGGTCCGACTTTTTCTGTAAATTTTGTTTGGTAATGTAGATAAAACCCTTTAGGATTTTCTTTAGCTTCTCCTGCTATTCTAACTTCGTATTTTCTTTTCGACTCTCTATCTTTTTAACTTCCCTGTTTAACTGTATATATTGCTGCCTCACCTGTTCTTCACCTCTTTTTAGTTTCCTGTATATTCCTCTTTTAATACATATAAGATTCTTTATTTTATTGTTCATCCATTTAGGGTCATTTTTTCTTGATCTGAAATGTTTCATGGGAATATAGTCTTTCAGACTATTCTTAAGAGTCCTGACAAAATTATTATATTCCTCATCCAAATTTATATATATATATATATATATATATATATATATATATATATATATATATATATATATATATATATATATATATATATATATAAAATATATATATATATATATATATATATATATATATATATATATATATATATATATATATATATATATATATATATATATATTTATACATACATATAAAACCAAGCAAGCACATTACATATGTGAAAACATGAATCATTATTTTTACCCCTACCGGGACTCGAACCTAGGACTCATAATTACTAAGTCAAGGCGCTACCAACCACACAACACAGAAGATTAAAAGGAATCCAACCTTATAGGTTATATCTGCTACACTTAGGGATGAACGCATTCTATCTGAATGCCACTATGTTCATATTACAGATTCCCCAACCTCACTCGTGGCTTCATTTTAGCATTTAATTCAATTCCCAATCTCATTCGGGTCATACAATAACCAAGCAAGCACATTACATATGTGAAAACAAAAAACATTTTTTTTTTACCCCTACCGGGACTCGAACCTAGGACTTATAATTACTAAGTCAAGGCACTACCAACTGCACACCACAGAAGGTTAAAAGGAATCCAACCTTATAGCTTAAATCTGCTATACTTAGGGATGAACGCATTCTATCTGAATGCCACTGTGTTCATATTACAGATTCCTCAACCTCACTCGTTGCTTCATTTTAGCATTTAATTCAATTCCCAATCTCATTCGGGTCATACAATAACAAAGCAAGCACATTACATATGTGAAAACATGAAAAATTTTTGTTTACCCTGACCGGGACTCGAACCTAGGACTTATAATTACTAAGTCAAGGCGTTACCAAATACACACCACAGAGGGTTAAATGGAATCCAACCTTATAGCTTATATCTGCTATACTTAGGGATAAACGCATTCTATCTGAATGCCACTATGTTCATATTACAGATTCCCCAACCTCACTCGTGGCTTCATTTTAGCATTTAATTCAATTCCCAATCTCAAACGGGTCATACAATAACCAAGCAAGGACATAACATATGTGAAAAAATGATTCATATATATATATATATATATATATATATATATATATATATATATATATATATATATATATATATATATCGAATAAGCATTACATATGTAAAAACATGAATCATTCTTTACCCCGACCGGGACTCGAACCTAGGACTTATGATTACTAAGTCAAGGCGCTACCACTACACCACAGAAGGTTAAAAGGAATCCAACCTTATAGCTTATATCTGCTATACTTAGGAATGAACGCATTCTAACTGAATGCCACAATGTTCATATTACAGATTCCCATAACTCACTCGTGACTTCATTTTAGCATTTAATTCAATTCCCAATCTCATTTGGGCCATGAAATTACCAAATAAGCACATTACATATGTGAAAACATGAATCATTCTTTACCCCGACCTGGACTCAAACCTAAGACTTATGATTACTAAGTCAAGGCGCTACCACTACACCACAGAAGGTTAAAAGGAATCCAACCATATAGCTTATATCTGCTATACTTGGGAATGAACGCATTCTAACTGAATGCCACTATGTTCATATTACAGATTCCTCAACCTCACTCGTGGCTTCATTTTAGCATTTAATTCAATTCCCAATCTCATTCGGGCCATGAAATTACCAAATAAGCACATTACATATGTGAAAACATGAATCATTCTTTACCCCTACCGGGACTCGAACCTAGGACTTATGATTACTAAGTCAAGGCGCTACCACTACACCACAGAAGGTTAAAAGGAATCCAACCTTTCATGGTCCGAATGAGATTGGGAATTGAATTAAATGCTAAAATGAAGCCACGGGTGAGGTTGGGGAATCTGTAATATGAATATAGTGGCATTCAGTTAGAATGCATTCATTCCTAAGTATAGCAGATATAAGCTATAAGGTTGGATTCCTTTTAACCTTCTGTGGTTTAGTGGTAGTGCCTTGACTTAGTATTCATAAGTCCTAGGTTCGAGTCCCGGTCGGGGTAAAGAATAATTCATGTTTTCACATATGTAATGTGCTTATTTGGTAATTTCATGGCCCGAATGAGATTGGGAATTGAATTAAATGCTAAAATGAAGCCACGAGTGAGGTTGGGGAATCTGTAATATGAACATAGTGGCATTCAGTTAGAATGCGTTCATTCCTAAGTATAGCAGATATAATCTATAAGGTTGGATTCCTTTTAACCTTCTGTGGTGTAGTGGTAGCGCCTTAACTTAGTAATCATAAGTCCTAGGTTCGAGTCCCGGTCGGGGTAAAGAATGATTCATGTTTTCACATATGTAATGTGCTTATTTGGTAATTTCATGGCCCGAATGAGATTGGGAATTAAATTAAATGCTAAAATGAATTCACGAGTGAGGTTGGGGAATCTGTAATATGAACATAGTGGCATTCAGTTAGAAGGCGTTCATTCCTAAGTATAGCAGATATAAGCTATAAGGATGGATTCCTTTTAACCTTCTGTGGTGTAGTGGTAGCGCTTTGACTTAATAATCATAAGTCCTAGGTTCGAGTCCCGGTCGGGGTAAAGAATGATTCATGTTTTCACATATGTATTGTGATTATTTGGTAATTTCATGGCCCGAATGAGATTGGGAATTGAATTAAATGCTAAAATGAAGCCACGAGTGAGGTTGGGGAATCTGTAATATGAACATAGTGGCATTCAGTTAGAATGCGTTCATTCATAAGTATAGCAGATATAAGCTATAATGTTGGATTCATTTTAACCTTCTGTGGTCTAGTGGTAGCGCCTTGACTTAGTAATCATAAGTCCTCGGTTCGAGTCCCGGTCGGGGTAAACAATGATTCATATATATATATGTATATATATATATATATATATATATATATATATATATATATATATATATATATATATATATATATATATATATATGCATATATATATATATATATATATATATATATATATATATATATATATATATATATATATATATATATATATATATATATATATATATATATATATATATATATGCATATATATATATATATATATATATATATATATATATATATATATATATATATATATATATATATATATATATATATATATATATATATATATATATATATATATATATATATATATATATATATATATATATAAATATATATATATATATATATATATATATATATATATATATATATATATATATATATATATATATATATATATATATATATATATATATATATATATATATATATATATATATATATATATATATATATATATATATATATATATATATATATATATATATATATGTATGTATGTATGTATGTATGTATGTATGTATGTATGTATGTATGTATGTATGTATGTATGTATGTATATATATATATATATATATATATATATATATATATATATATATATATATATATATATATATATATATATATATATATATATATATATATATATATATATATATATATATATATATATATATATATATATATATATATATATATATATATATATATATATATATATATATATATATATATATATATATATATATATATAGAAAGGTGCCCTGTGGGGCGGGCACATCATCAAAGAATAGCCTCAACGTATTCCCTGCGTGTCGTAAAAGGCAACTAAAAGTGGACGTGGTGAGGGGACTTGGAATCCCCCCCCTTGTATCAACCTCCTGCGAGACGTCAAAGAAGAAGGGGAGTAGAGGGGAGAATAACTTCTCCCCAAACTCTAGTTTTGGGGTGTCGAAATGTGCGTGGTTGTAGTCCAATAGAGAGCAAAAGATGTGAAATTGGATATATGCTTGGTAGGAGGAGGATGGATGTATTGGCATTGTGTGAGACGAAGATGAAAGGAAAAGGAGAAGTGGCATTTGGTGATGTGACGGGTAGGGTGTCTGGGGTTGAAAGGGGGAGAGCGAGAGAAAGTGTGACATTATTACTGAGTGAATGGATGGTAAATAAGGTAGTGGAATGTAAAGAATTGTCATCTAGGCTGATGTGGGTGAGGGCTAGGATAGGAAGGAAATGTTGTGCTTTTGTTAGTGCGTATGGACCAGGATGTGAGAGAAGTGAGGGAGAACGGGATGAATTCTGGAATGAGTTAACTAGATGTGTGGATGGTCTGAGTAGAAGGAACTGTGTAGTTGTATTGGGTGACTTGAATGCCAGAGTGGGCGATGGAGAGATAGAAGGTGTTGTAGGAAAGTATGGGGTACCAGGTGGGAATGAGAGTGGAGAGAGACTGTTAGAAAGGTGTGTGGAGCAAGAGTTGGTGATAGGTAATAGTTTATTTAAGAAGAAGTTATTAAATAAGTATACATGGATGAGAGTGGCAAATGGAAGAGTGAAGAAAGAGCATTGATGGATTATGTGTTGGTAGTAAAGAGCATGGTTGGTAGAGTGAAAGATGTACATGCATTCAGGGGTGTGGCTGCTGGGATGTCTGATCATTTTTTGGTTGAAGCAAAAGTGGTAGTAGCAAAAGAGTGGGGAAATAGTGTGGGGGGGATGTAGAAGGGAAATAGTGAAGGTGGAAGAGTTGGAAAAGCCAGAGAAGAGACAGGAATATCAGGACAGGTTGAGAGTGGCATATGACAGGGTGAAAGAAAGAAAAGTTGGGGGGTTAGGGGAGGAATGGGAGTTGATGAAAGAATGTTTTGTGGGACATGCAAGTGATGTGTGTGGAAAGAGGTTTGTTGGAGGTGGCATGAGGAGGGGCAGCGAGTGGTGGAATGAAGGGGTGAAAATGAAAGTGGAAGAGAAAAAGAGGGCTTTTGAGGAATGGCTGCAGTGAAAAAGTAGGGAGAAGTATGAAAGATATAAGGAGAAAATGTGGAAACCAAGCGGAAGGTAGAGGAAGAGAAGAGGTTGGCAAATGTTAGGTGGGGACAGAATTTTAGTAGGTCATATGAGGAGAATAAAAAGAAGTTTTGGAAAGAAGTGAAGAGAGTAAGGAAGGGTGGATCGAGGATGGAAGAGACATTGAAAGATATGAATGGACAGATGTTAAGAGGGAACGATGCAAGGAAAAGATGGGCAGAATATTTTGAGTGCTTGCTGAATGTTGAGGAAGATAGAGAGGCAGCTATAGTGGCAGTGGGAGGGGTTCAAGGGCCAGTAATGTGAGATGAAAATGAGAGAGAGATTACAAGAGAGGAGGTGAAAAGGGCATTGTATGAAGCAAAAGCAGGTAAAGCACCTGGAATGGATGGTGTGAGAGCGGAGATGTTGAAAGAAGTGGGTGTGACTGCATTGGAATGGTTAGTGAGAGTGTTTAATATATGCTTTATGTTGTCATTGGTGCCAGTGGAATGGGTGATTGCCTGTATAGTGTCCCTATGCAAAGGTAAGGGAGATATGTATGAATGCAGTAATTTTAGGGGTATAAGTGTGTTGAGTGTGGTAGGAAAAGTGTATGGTACGATACTGGTTAATAGGATTAGGGATAAGACAGAATATGTGATCGCGGAAGTGCAGAGTGGTTTTAGGAGAGGTAGAGGTTGTATAGATCAGATTTTTATAGTTAGGCAGTTATGTGAGAAATATTTAGCAAAGGGTAAGGATGTGTATTTTGCATTTTTGGATCTGGAGAAAGCATATGATAGAGTTGATAGAGAGGCTATGTGGAATGTTTTGAGATTATATGGAATTAATGGTAAATTGTTGCATGCAGTGAAGAGTTTGTATGAGGGCAGTAGAGCTTGTGTAAGGGTAGGGAATGAAGTGAGTGAGTGGTTTCTGGTGAGTGTGGGACTGAGACAGGGATGTGTGATGTCACCATGGCTGTTCAATTTGTATATTGATGGAGTTGTAAGAGATGCGAATGAGCGATTGCGTGGTCGAGGTTTGAGAATGGTAGATGGGGATGATAACGAGTGGGAGCTGAATCAGTTGCTGTTTGCAGATGATACTGTGGTGGTGGCAGATTCAGAGGAAAAGCTGTGTCAGTTAGTGTCAGAATTTGGAATGGTGTGTGAGAGAGGGAAGTTGCGAGTGAATGTGGGAAAGAGTAAGGCTATGAGGTGTACAAGAAATGAGGATGGCGCTGAATTGAATGTTATGTTGAATGGAGAAACACTTGAGGAGGTTAATCAGTTTAAGTATTTAGGCTCAGTCATAGCTGCAAAAAAGAACATAAGAACATAAGAACAGGGGACACTGCAACATACCTACTGGCATGAAGCTTAATTAAAAGTTTTTCACTTTTTTTTTCCTCTTTCTCGTCTTCTTTCTATATTCTGTGAGAGGGAGAACATAAAAATGACGCCATCTCTGTCCCAAACCTCTCCCATCCATGGGTCGGTAGGAGGAGTAGCCATCAGGAGACTCAAACAGAAAATCAAGAATATAGAGGAAATGGTTATAAGCCTTGATGATAAAATTCAGAATATGGATGGAGAAATGAAAGAGAATGAAACACTCAGAGAGCAAATAAGATCTTTGGAGGAAGCAAATAAAGCACAAGGGCAGGAGAGAAAGGAACTAGAAAAAAGAATAAAAAAGCTGGAAGGGGAAAAGAGTCAACTAGAATCTAGACTTTCTAAACAAGAAGATAAAAACAAACAGCTGAATGACAACCTAAAGGAATTAGATGTTAGTTTACTGCTCTCTTCTGAGAGAGACGAGATTGCTGCTTGGAATGTCCAGATTAAGGAAAACATTGAACAGTTCAGAAAAGAGTTCCAGGAGCTGAATATGGAAAATGATGCCATGAAAACTTCCTTTGCTGATGCACTAAAGGGGAATGTGGCAGTAAAAGAGGCTGTAAAGGTGGTGGCACTGGAAAACATACAAACAGTTGACTATAAAGAGACAGTAATCGAAAAAAATGAAAGACGTTGTGATGGAAAGGGCAAACCCACTCATCAGACAGGCACTTGATAAGGAGAAGACAGTGGTAATCTCAGGCATAAGCGAGTCCCAGGAGCCAACATGGCAGGGGAGACTTGAAGAAAATAAAGCTAGGGTTGTAGACCTGATAAGAAAGCTTGGAGTAGTATGTGGTCCTGAGGATATTGTAAACATACACCAACTAGGTAAATATTCGAGGAAAGGAAAGCCGAGACCAACAAAAGTAACCTTTGAGAGAGGGGAAACATGTAGGGAAATATTGTTGAGAAAAAAAGTCTAAAAGACCTTCAAGAATTCAAAGAAGTGTTCATTAGACAATACAGAACACAGGAAGAGATGGGAAAGACCAAAAACTTGTTGCAAGAGGCAAGAAGGTTAAATGATGAAAGAAATGAAGAACAGAAGAAAAATTTTCATTACAGAGTTCTTCCAGACAAAGGGGAGATAAAGAAGATAATGACAGAAGATCAGGGGATGGGGCCTCATTAAGATTGTTATACACAAATGCTGATGGATTAGCTGGTAAGGCAGTAGAATTAAAAGATAGGATTCACAACAGTAAGGCAGATATAGTAGCAATTACAGAAACTAAGTTGAGTGAGGACATAAACAGTGTCACAGTTTTTCCTAAGGGTTTCAGAATACTAAGGGTTGAAAGATCTGAGAGGACTGATGGAGGGATAGCACTGCTCATAAGTGAAAGGATTCAAGTCGAAGAAATAAACTTGGCTATAGAAAGTGAGTTCAAGGAATTTCTTGTTGCTCGCATAAATACTGGGTCAGAGAGCATTATAATAACTGTTGTATACAACCCACCAAGGAACCAAAATAGGCTTGAAGTTTATGAGGAAAGTCATATAGGTACTATTGAAGTCATAAACTCAGTTGTTAACATGGCACGGGAAAAAAAATGTAGGATTTTGATTATGGGAGACTTTAATCATAAAGAGATAGATTGGATAAATCTTGACCCACACAGTGGTGAGGACTCATTCGGGGCAAGATTCCTAGATTGCGTACAAGAGAATTTCCTACACCAGCATGTAATGGAACCAACAAGGGCCAGGGGTGGGGATGAGCCATCACTACTTGATCTAGTGTTCACAGATAATGTGTTGGATATTGAAAAAATTGAGTATGAACCACCAATTGGAAAGAGTGACCACTGTGTGTTGTTGATGGAGTATATCATTGAAGATATTCTTCCTGAGAGTAGAGGCACTGAGGACATGAGGAGGAACTATCCGAGAGGAGATTACATCAAAATGAATGAGCTTTTTGCAGTTATTGACTGGAGAACCTTATTTTACAACAAATCTGTGCTAGAAATGTATGACATCTTTTGTGAGAAATATGGGAAGATAGTAGATTGCTGCATACCTGTCACCAAAGTAGGTGTAATTCATGCCAGAGAGAAATGGTTCGATAATGGGTGTAAAAGAGCTAAGGAGTGGAGAGACAAATGCTGGAAAAGGCATAGGAGGAGAAAAAACATAAATGCCTGGCAAACCTACAAAAGAGCAAGAAATGACTACCTAAGTAAAAGGAGAGAGGCAGAGAGAGACAATGAGAGGGACATCACCAGGAAGGCTAAAGAAAATCCCAAGCTTTTCCACAGCTTTATCAGAGGAAAACTGAAGGTAAAAGAACAGGTTTTAAGGTTAAAGAGAGCGGATGGAAGCATCACTGAGACGGATGAAGAGATCTGCAAAGAATTAAACAAGGAGTTTCAGTCAGTATTTACAGTAGAAAATACCCCACCCCCTCAGATTGCAGTGATAGAAGCTCAAGGGCCGGTATTAGAGAACATCAACCTTACAGCCACAGAGGTATGCAAAGCGCTGATGGATTTAGATGTTCATAAAGCTACAGGTCCTGATGACATATCCCCTCATGTGCTTAAAAAAATGCGCAAACACAATATCAGTGGCACTAAGTATCATATTTAAGGAGTCACTGGAGTCGGGGGAGATTCCAAGATGCTGGAAACAAGCAAATGTGATACCTATCTTCAAAAAGGGAAGGAGGGATACGGCTCTGAACTATAGACCAGTTTCCTTGACCAGCATAGTTTGCAAAGTTATGGAGAAACTACTAAGGAAACATATCTCTCTTCACTTGGAATCCTTCAACTTTTTGTCAGTGAGGCAACATGGCTTCAGAGAAGGTAGATCAACAGTAACAAACTTATTAGAATTTTATGATGAGGTAAGCCAAATCTTACAGGAAAGAGAGGGCTGGGCAGATTGCATATTCCTAGACTTCCAGAAAGCATTTGACACTGTTCCACATGGTAGACTTATTAGGAAGCTGCAATCAATGGCTAGAATAGGTGGAAATGTTTTAGAATGGATAAAAACTTACTTAGAAGGAAGGGAACAGAGGGTTAGAGTAAGACACTCAGAGTCTGAATGGAGAAGAGTTAGTAGTGGAGTTCCACAGGGTTCAGTTTTAGGGCCACTTTTGTTCCTTGTATATGTAAATGACCTACCAGAGTCTGTAAATTCATTCATGAATATGTTTGCAGATGATGCAAAGATTGTGAAGAAAGTAAAAAACGAGAACAATGGTAGAGAACTTCAGGAGGATCTAAATAATCTGCATGAGTGGTCAGAAAAGTGGCTAATGAAAATCAATACTTCAAAATGTAAGGTAATGAGAATGGGTACAAGTGCAAGAATGCCCAAGCTTGACTACTCGGTGGCTGGAGTACAACTTCAAGAGACAGAAAATGAGAGAGATCTAGGAGTAAACATACTGGCAGATTTGTCTCCAAAAAATACATATAAATGGCATAGTAAGGGCAGCATATGCATTCTTATCAAATGTAGGGGTAGCCTTCAGGCACATGGACAAGGGAATGTTCAGAAATATTTATGTAACCTATGTGAGGCCAAAACTCGAATATGCAGCCCCCTTTTGGAATCCGCACTTGAAAAAGCACATAACTAAGCTTGAAAAAGTTCAAAGACATGCCACAAAACTGGTGCCAGAAATACGCAATCTCAGTTATGATGAGAGGCTGAGGGAATTAGACTTACCATCACTCGAAGCTAGAAGAGTGAGGGGGGATATGGTGACAGTCTTTAAATTCCTTCATGGTTATGATAGAGTGGATAGGGATCGATATTTTGATATGGCTGGCTCTAGAACTAGAGGTCATAGTTTGAAGCTTCGTAAGAAAACTTCTTCGCAGGATGTAAGGAAATACTTTTTCAGTGTAAGAGTAGTTGATAATTGGAATTCGCTAAGCGAGGAGGTAGTTAATGCTATCTCAATCCATAGTTTTAAGGACAGGTATGATAAGTATCACTAAGTATAAAATGGAACCGATCAGGAGACGGGAAGATACGAGCTTTGGGCTCTTTCCCGTAAACACAATTAGGTAATCACACGAGGCAGCTCCATTTTTGAATGGTATTTTCAGCATGTCTAACCTATTCTATTCTACTCTACTTATTTATTCTATTTTTCTTATTATGATTTTTCTAATAAGCACTAACCCATTCATACCCACCCTACCTCTGTCATATGTCTATATAATCTACATTTGAAGGTGTCTAAGGTATTGGCATTTACTATCCTACTAGGAAGCCTGTTCCATGCATCAGCTACTCTATTACCAAACCAATTTTTACCAATTTCCCTTCTGAACCTAAATTTATCAAGCTTAAATCCATTATTGCGAGTTCTGGTTTGATCATGAATATTTAAAACTTTATTAATATCTCCCTTGTTAATTCCTTTAAACCATTTATACACTTCAATCATATCCCCCCTAACTCTTTGCCTCTCTAGAGAATGTAGATTAAAGTTTTTTAATCTGTCCTCATATGATAGATTTCTGATATTGTGTATCATCTTGGTCATTCTTCGCTGCACTCTCTCCAAGGATTCAATTTCCATCCTATAATAGGGTGACCAGAATTGCACAGCATAATCTAAATGGGGCCTAACTAATGCAAGATAGAGCTGCAAAATAACATTTTCCGTCCTATTGCTAACACTTATTGAGATAAATCCTAAAATTCTGTTTGTTTTATTTCTGACTGCTGTGCATTGCTCTCTTGGCTTAAGATTACTACTCACAAAAACTCCCAAATCCGTTTCACACTGAGAACTCATGATTTCATGGTTATTTAGCTTATAACTAGTATAGTCTTTTATAGTACCCATTTTAACTACTTTACATTTTTCAACATTAAATTCCATTTGCCATTAGTCCGACCATTCAGATAATCTATTTAGATCTTCCTGTAAAGCATGAATGTCTTCTTTTCCATTTATAATTCTACCTATTTTAGTGTCGTCTGCGAATTTACTTAGGTTACTACTGACATCCGAATCCAGATCATTTAGATATACGATGAATAATAGGGGACCCAGTACCGAGCCTTGTGGTACCCCGCTAGTAACCGAGCCCCACTCCGATTTCTCTCCATTTATGCAAACCCTCTGTTTTCTGTCTTTTAACCATTGTTTGATCCATTTGAGAACAGCTCCTCCTATACCATGAGGAGTGGAAGCAGTTGTGTGTCACAGAGTGAATGAAGGATGTAAAGTGTTGGGTGCACTGAAAGGAGTGATGAAGAATAGAGGGTTGGAAATGAATGTTAAGAAAGTTTTGTATGAGAAAGTGGTTGTGCCAACTGCGATGTATGGATCAGAGTTATGGGGTATGAAAGTAAGTGAGAGACGGAAACTAAATGTGTTTGAGATGAAATGCCTGAGGAGTATGATTGGTGTATTTCAATTGGATAGGGTTAGGAATGAAGTGGTGAGAGCAAGAACGGGTGTGAGGAGAGAAATTGCAGCCAGAGTAGATATGAATGTTCTGAGATGGTTTGGCCATGTGGAAAGGATGGATGATGAAAGGCTGCTGAAAAAGGTGATGAATACGAGAGTTGATGGGAGAAATGCTAGAGGGAGGCATAGGTTTGGATGGATGGATGGAGTAAGGAGAGCCCTGAATGATAGGAGGATGGATGTGAGGGAAGCAAGCGAGCGTGCTAGGAATAGAAATGAGTGCCGAGTGATTGTGACGCAGCTCTGATGGGCATCTGCTGTTACCACGGGGCTGCATCTTACAGAGGTAGCCCTGTGGTAGGGGCAGTAGGAGGAGTTGGCAGTTGTGAAGCGACAAAAGTTGTGGAAGAGCCGGGAGGATGGGCTGTGGCACTCCAGCAGTGCCATCTGAACGGTCGCTAGCTCCCTCGTCATTGCCAATAGAGCAAAGTAATCCCCCTATTTGTTTTCCTTTCTTGATGTCGGCTACCCCCCTAATTAAAAGGGGAAACAGCCAAGGTAGATATATAGATATATAGAAAGGAAGCCCATCAGTGAAACAAAACTTATAAAAGAATGTTATATTTCGTATCCTAACTGGATCCCTTCTCAAGCACAACTGAGAAAAAATAACAAAGGTGGAGGAAATGTAAACAAAAGGACTCATGAGACCTGAGGGATTAAAAATATTTATGATAATAGGACAGGCCTAATCCAAACAAATTATCCTCAATCAAAGAAGCCGCCAAGATCATTAAATCATTAACAAAGGAAAATGTTAATCCTTAAAATGATAATAGATCTGACAGAAGATAACCCCCAAAAAATTTAATAATTAATAAATATATATATATATATATATATATATATATATATATATATATATATATATATATATATATATATATATATATATATATATATATATATATATATATATATATATATATATATATATATATATATATATATATATATATATATATATATATATATATATATATATATATATATATATATATATATATATATATATATATACATATATATATATATATATATATATATATATATATATATATATACATATATATATATATATATATATATATATATATATATATATATATATATATATATATATATATATATATATATATATATATATATGGGTTGAAATTAGAAATAATATACAAAGTCTAGTTTGTAAGGCACGAAAATCCCTTTAGAAACCTATGTTGTGAGAGTTTTATCAGTCTGTGTAATTCTAGATGTGTCCTTATTTTATTTGCAATGATGGATTCTAGAATCTTACCCACTGTTGACGTTAAACTTATAGGCCTATAATTATTCTTTTTAACTCGTTCTCCTTTTTTAAACATTGGTACCACATCTGCCAATTTCCACTCCATGGGTACCGATCCTAATTTTATTGAATTATTAAATAATGCAGTTAGTGGACAACTAAGCTCTTCCTTGCATTCCTTTAATATTCTAGCATATATTCCATCAGGTCCCGGAGATTTATGAGCCTTTAATTTATCTATTTCTTTTATTACCTCCTCTCTCGTAATATTTATTGAACTAAGTATATTATCGGGACTGTCTCTGTAAATGGATTCTACTTCTGGAATATATTCCAAGTTTTCATTGGTAAATACAGATAAGAAATAATCATTTAAACATATACACATCACTTTATCATCATCTGTGATATAGCCATTGGCTACTTCAATTGGTCCGACTTTTTCCTTAAATTTTGTTTGATAATGTTGATAAAAACCTTTAGGATTTTCTTTAGCTTCTCCTGCTATTCTAACTTCGTATTTTCTTTTCGACTCTCTAACTATCTTTTTAACTTCCCTGTTAAACTGTATATATTGCTGCCTCACATGCTCTTCACCTCTTTTTAGTTTCCTGTATATTCCTCTTTTAATACCTATAAGATTCTTTATTCTATTGTTCATCCTTTTAGGGTCATTTTTTCTTGATCTGAAATGTATCATGGGAATATAGTCTCTCTGACTATTCTTAAGAGTCATGACAAAATTGTTATATTCCTCATCCAAATTTATATTAACTGACGGACTGCTGTGCTTTCCTGTGAGAGAATTTACTGTATTGATCTTATCTTGTGATAATCCTTGGCCTGTGGTACTCAATTTTTGGGGTAATCAGCTACCTGCGACCTGACCTGTTGGATTAACTACCCACATCTGTACCCCAGAAATCCTATCCCATACCTCATTAGATAAGTTAGTTTTTAAGCCTGCTCCAGGCCTGATAAATCTGCCTTTTTCTTAGCTTCTTTCTTGTTCTTCACCCATTCTTGCACTTCCTCATTCCACCACCAAGACACTTTATCATTTGGGGGTTTCCTTCCTGATGACTTTCCAAGTACCTCCTCACCAACCCTCAAAATCACCTTACTATTCTCTGTCCACCATTCTTGTACATATTCATGCAACCTTATCGCTTCCAACACTCTTCCCATAACCATACCTCTCAGCTCTGCATCTTTAAATCTCCACCACTTTATCTTTGGGTCCATCCTCAACTTCTTACTTTTCCTACATTTCCTGAGCCTGCAATCATTTACTACTATCCTATGTTGCACTGCTACACTCTCCCCATTTATTACTTTACAGTTGCTAATCTCCCTCAGATGGTCTCTCCTACACAACAATAAATCTATCTGGCTCTCCCTTCCACCACTACTGTGTGTAATCAATCTGTTTTCCTTTTTCTGAAAGAATATGTTGACCAATGCCAGATCAAATGCCACTGCAAAATTAATCACTCTCTCTCCCCCCTCATTTCTCTCACCCACCCCCCAGCCCCCATGAACTCTACCTATCCCAGCCCTCCCAATTTCCAAGTGGCCATTTAGATCACCTCCCAAAATTACCCTCTCCCTTATAGGAATTGTTCTAAGCTCCTGGTCCATCTCCTCCCAAAATGCATCCTTCACCTCCGCTGTACAACCAGTTTGTGGGGCATAGGCACATACCACATTGACTACCATTTCTCCAAGTCCCAGCTTTAAACTCATAATTCTGTCACTCTTTCTATTCACATCAAGTAAGCTTTCCTTCAGGTCTTTGGATAGTATTATTCCTACACAATACCTCCCTTCCTCATTTGCTCCACTATAGAACAATTTGCAACCCTCACCCAGTTCCCTCGCCTTATTCCCTTTCCACCTGGTGTCCTGCACTCACAGCACTCCAATTCTCCTCCTCTCCATCAGGTCCTCCAATTCTCGCCCCTTCCCAGTCATCGTCCCCACATTAAGAGTGCCCACATGCTGTTGTTGTTGTTGTTTGAGGTTAAAGCCAACCTTGTGTTGGCACAGGCCCTTGTCCAAAGAACGGCCCGTAGGTTAGAGATTACAACTCTTGGGTTATTTTATCACCTTGGTGATTCAAAAGTTTCCAAGGTGGTGAGATGTGTGTCTAGGTTGTCAAGTTCCTTAACAATTTTGGCTGCTTGAACTGTCGCATTGGGGTTTTGTGGTTCCATGTTTAATCCGTTCCTTAAGCTGTATGTCTTTGGACACTCTAGTAGATAATGCAGCAGGGCCTTATCCGTTGTCTTGCCACAGTGTGCACACTCTTTTCTGGGGTTCTCAATAATTTCCCAGCAGCTTTTGTAGCCTAGCCTGAGCCTAGCTATTGTGACAGCCAGACTCCTTGGGGTGTACTTGGATACCGGTGAGGGCTCAAGTTTTGTTGCTTCCTTGTACCATGTGGCAGAGTAGGAGCTTTTGTTAACCCAGTAGTTGTGGTTTTCCTGCTTTGTTCTCTGTAGTGCCTGCTTGGTTTTTGATTTGTATTGTTGTAGACTGGGTTGTATAGAGTGCTGTATGCTGTGGCATAAGACAGCATCCTTGGCAAATTGATCTGCCTTGTCATTTCCAGGGATGTTGATATGGCTGGGTATCCAGTTGATGGTTACCTATCTTCCTAGTTGTTGATGTTGCACTAGCAGTGTTTGGACCGAGCTGATTAAGTTGATGTTTTCTTTGAACTTCTGCTGCTGTAGTGCTTGGACAGAGGAGAGTGAGTCAGTGTGTATGGTAACAGGTCCTTGTCCTTTTTCAATTGAGTTGTGCATAGCCATTTTGATGGCAAATAACTCAGTTTGCAGAGTGGAGCAGGAGTCTGAATGTCTCCAGGAAGCTGTAAAATTTTCCGAGTAGACTGCTGCTCCAGTTGCAGGAATACCTGCGTTGATAGTTCCATCTGTGTAGTAGGAGACGCCTTCTGCTTGGTTGGTTTCAGCGATAGTAGCTAGAGCTGCTTCGTGCAGTTGTATCTTTGAATAGGCTTTCTTACTGTCTGGAATACTAGTGGTGTTGAACTTTGCAGGGTGTGCTCTCCATGGGACTAGCGGCTTGTAGTTGGTGCAGGGCTTGTCTAAGTTTATTCTTGCCAATTCAGATGCCATTGCATTTGTGAATACTTTTCAGAAGCTGGCCGGCATAGCTGTTTGGGATAGGGAGGTCAGGATGTTTGTTGAGGGCCTCTTTCAGCCTTCTCTGCATGTGGGATTTCCTTTCGGATGGCAGAGCCTTTGTTATGGAGTTGGTGTTGGAAACGTTTATCCAGCTATATAGAGAAGGTAGATTTGTTTCCATTTGTAGGTTGCATATCCTGGTCCACATAGGAGCCCCCAGCATGTAACGCATGGCGTTGTTCTGGATCACTTCAATAGTGGAGATTTGTTGTGCACTGTGGTTGGCTAGGGTTGGGGCGCTGTAGGTAATCAGGGATCTAATAGTGGCTGTGTAAAATTTCTTTAGGACCTGAATACCTGCTCCTTCTTGGAGAGATGTCATATATCTCATAAGGGTTAGTCTGCTGTGCGCTCTTTCTCTGAGATATGTGATCTGAGGTTTGAAGGTGAGATGCCTGTCTATGTAAACTCCTAGATACATGAATGTATCCACCCACTCTATGTTTCCATTGGCTAGGGTGATCGGGGCTAGTGGTACTGGAGTTTTTACGGCCATAGCTTTTGTTTTGTTTCCGTTGATCTTGAGTCCCAGCTCCTTGCTTTTCTGATGGAATAGGTCTACTGCTTTATGAGCACTGGCTAATCTATTGCCTCCTCTGCTGATGAAGACTACATCGTTGGCATAGATGAAGATGTCTACTCCTTGGGGTATTGTAGTTGAAAGAAGTTCTCCATCAGTACATTGAAAAGCAGTGGACTGAGGATGCCTCCTTGTGGGGTACCATTTTCTAATTTCTTGTAAGTTGATAGATGCCTTTGGAATTTTACTCTAGCCTTTCTGTTTCTGACATGGTTTGAGACCCAACTTAGTAGATGTCCCTTAACTCCCTGTTTTGCTAGGGAGCTCAGGATGGCTGCTGGATTAGCCAGTTCAAAAGCCTTCGCAAGGTCTAAGAAGACTACGACTGCGGCCTTGTTGTTTATGCAGCTGAGGACATCCATAATGCACTGTGTGGTGCCTACATTATCTCTGTAGGCATACAAGTGAGGGTGTAAGGGGCCTATTTTGAATTTTAATCTTTTGAGCACCATTCTTTCAGCTGTTTTTTCTAAACAGCTTAGTAGTGATATGGGTCGTGGATTCATTGGGTCTTTGGGTTTTGGGATAGGCTGAATATCCTGTTGACTCCAGATTTTTGGCCACACCCTTAATAAGTAAGTGCTGTTTGTCAGATGGAGGTAGGCGGCTTCACCTGCAGTGCCCATGTTGTTGATCATTGTGTAGGTGATGCCGTCTGCACCAGGGGCTGTGTCTTTCCCTGTATGTTTGGTGTTTTTGAGTTCTTGAGCGGTGAATGGTGCGTCTGTCTCATCTTCTTGATCGCAGGCATGATTTATGGTGTCCCATCTTTGTAGCCTTAGGTCATTTTGGATCCTTATTGTGCTTGGTGGAAGTTGTTGGGTTGCTGAGCGGCTGGAAAAGGTGTCTGCAAGTCTTTCGGCTTCCTCCATTGGTTTTGGATGCGTGGGTACTTTGGTTGATTTTTTTCCGGACATCCTCCTGAGCATTTGCCATAGCTCTGTGAGGTTGGTGTGCTAGTATAGGATGGCACACCATTCAAGCCATTTGTCGGTCCAGATTTTTGAGACAGTCTTGTGGGTGTCTGTGACCACCTCCCGAAGCACTGCTCTATTAGCATCTGTGGGTCTTTTCTTATATAACTTCCTGACCCTATTTAATCTTTGCTTGGCCTCTTTCACTTCTTGACAGTAGTACCATGCATCTTGATATTCCCTTTTTGGTGGTTTGTGTTTTGGCATGGCATCATCGGCTGCTTTGTGGAAGGCGGAGATGAGATCTTGTGCTAAAATGTCGATGTCTTCCGGTGCAGTGTAGTTTGCATGCCACAGTGTTAAGGATTGCTGAAATTTTGTCCAATTTGCCAAGTTTTGATTCCATTTGGGAGGAGGAGGTGGAATTGGTGGAAGTTATGGCAGTTGGATTCTTGTCTGAGTGGCATAATGATCACTCATGAGATGAGGATGTATGCTCCAGTCAGTGTGGGGAGTGAGGGAGGAGGTTATAAAGGACAGGTCTAGTCTTCCTCCTCGTACATATGTTGGAACCCCACTGTTTATAAGATGGATATTGGGGAATTCGTCCAGAAGATGAGCAATATTTTCGCCGTCATCATTATTTGGCCTTGTTGAGTTTAGAATTCTATGATGGGCATTGACATCGCCACCTATGAAGGATGGCTCCTCAGCAGTGGTTGCAAAGAGCTCTCCACACTCTAAGAGGCCGTTTATATGCTTGTATATGTTGTATATCATTAAGTTTTGATTTAGGCGTTGTATTCTGACAACCTGGATCTCCAAGTTGTCCCCGCAGCTTGGAGGGTTGATGTTGGTGGTTGGGATGCAGTTTTTGACTAGAGTTATTAGTCCTCTATTGGTATGGTTGTCTGCTGGTATTGTGAAGGCTTTGTATCCTGAGAAGTTGAATCCTTTTTGTTCTTTGAACAGCGTTTCTTGTAGAAGGATGACGTCAAAGTCACCTTCCTTGGCTGCTGATTGCAGGGAGGCATACTTGGGTCTGATCCCACAAACATTCCATTGCAAAAACCTCATGGAGTCAAAACTTAGCTGTAGAGCTCCGAGGTGGTCTGTTCCCGCTCCTGCTCCCTCTTTGCGAGGCGGGGATCGCGGGACGGTAGGACCGGGAACTGGGTGATGCTATACATCAGGGGGGGTTGGCTGGTGGCCACATGACCCTTGGGTAGGTATTCGTTGGTTGTTCTTCTTGGTGTAGGTTGAGATAGGGTGGCTTCTGTTCGGGCTCTTGGCCCATTTTCGGTCCGAGCAGCTGGCTCTTGAGGTGCTGGGCAGGCCTGGGCAGGATAAACTGAGGTCCTGGCTACCAGTTTGGGGGTGTGGGTTCTTGCACTGTACATAAGTTTGTCCAGTGCTCGGCTCAAAGAGCTTTGTTCCAGCTGGAAGTTTAACATTTCTGTTAGCTGGTTGGCGAATCCTTGAAGCAGTGTTCGAAGTTTGTCCTCCTTTATTGTAATGGTGTTTGACTCTGCTGGAGGTGTTGTCTGAGTAGCTCGGTGAGAAGGCCTGGGGGCTTGTTGAGGGCCCACACGCAGCACCACCTCTGACACCTCCCTCGAGCTTGCCTCTTTAACACAGCCTGCCCATGACTGGGTAGCCCTTGCTATCTTTCCGGAGGGGTCAGGCGAAGGCCCAATGTGTCGCCTAAAGGGAACGCCCTAGTATGGTAATTATTCTCTTTATCTGTGCTGGCCATATTTTGGTTTTGGCAAAATGTTTATGGCCGGATGCCCTTCCTGCCACCAACCCTCCCCATCTACCCGGGCTTGAGAACGGCACAGTTGAGGCTGGCTTGTCCCCCTCAGAGGCTGGGTTAGTAGTCTTATAATTTTAATATCTTTTATTTTTACTTTTCTATTATTTTCTTTTTCTTACACATTTTTATATATATTTTTTTTATTTTTTTAAATGTTTTAACCTATATTATTCGATCATTATTATTTTATTTCATTTTTGTCATTTCTATCTATACACACACATATATGTGTGTATGTGTATATGTGTATGTATGTATATATATATGTATATGTAATTATGCATAATTGTGCATATATATATATATATATATATATATATATATATATATATATATATATATATATATATATATATATATATATATATATATATATATATATAATATATATATATATATATATATATATATACATACATACATATATATATATATATATATATATATATATATATATATATATATATATATATATATATATATATATATATATATATATATATATATATATATATATATATATATATATATATATATATATATATATATATATATATATATATATATATATATATACATATATATATATATATATATATATATATATATATATATATATATATATATATATATATATATATATATATATAATATATATATATATATATATATATATATATATATATATATATATATATATATATATATATATAATATATATATATATATACTATATATATATATATATATATATATATATATATATATATATATATATATATATATATATATATATATATATATATATATATATATATATATATATATATGAATAATTTTTTTTTTTTTGCAATGTGCTTGCTTGGTTATATATATATATATATATATATATATATATATATATATATATATATATATATATATATATATATATATATATATATATATATATATATATATATCCTCCGCATTCCACTGCATGTCGTAAAAGTCGACTAAATGGGGCAGAGTGGGGAGACTGGGAACCCCCTCCTTTGTATATTACTTCCTATGATTAGCCAAGAGATGTGGGGGAATTCTGGTAGGAGTGATCCAGCCAGAATCCTAGTAATTGAGTCTCTGAATGTGCGTGGTTGTGGCATAAATGAAAGTAAGAGGGAGGTGATAGGGAGTATGTTTGTGGAGAGAAAGATAGATGTACTTGCACTGAACGAAACAAAGATAAAAGGGAGTGGTGAGGTGACATTTGGGAGAGTAGTAGGGAGGGTGTCTGGAGTTGAGAGGGGGAGAGGTAGAGAGGGAGTGGCTCTGTTATTAAGTGAAGAGATGAATAATTGTGTGGTAGAATGAAAGGAAGTGTCTTTTTGAATAATAATGGCTAAAATGAGGCTGGGATGCGAGGCGTGGGCGTTTGTGAGTGCATATGGCCCTGGCAGTGAATGGAGTGAGGAAGGAAAAGAAGAAATTTTGATGAAATGCAATGGGTGTTTGGGAGACTTGGGGATGAATGTGAATGTGGTGTTGATGGGAGATTTGAATGCTAGAGTAGGGAATGAGCCATTGGATGGTATAATTGGGAAGTATGGATTACCTGGTGTAAATGAGTGGAGAGAAAATGATAGAAATGTGAATTGAAAGAGAGATGTTGATTTCTAATACTGTATTTAAAAAGAAGGATGTGCACAAGTATACATGGATCAGAGTGAATAATGGAAGAGTAGTTGACAGAACATAAATGGATTATGTTGTGGTGAACAGGAGAGTGATTGGAAGAGTATTGGATGTGAATGTATTGAGAGGAGCTAGTGGTCGAATATCTGATCATTATTTAGTGGAAAGTAGAGTGAGAGCGGGAGAAAAGTGGAGAAAGAGGAGAAGGGAGAGAAGAAGAGAGGTGCAGAAAGCGAATGAATTGCATAAGAAAGAGGAAGACTGTGATTATAACGATACTGTAAGAAATATTTGGAACGTAGTGAAAGAGAAAGTGGAGGAGGGAATGGAAGAAGAATGGGGCTGTTTCAAGGAGAAAGTTTTGAAGGGTCCCTAGGCAGTGTGCAGAAGTAGACTAACTGGTGGAAGTAAAAGGAAAGGTAGTAAATGGTGGAATGAGTAGGTGAGTGAAGTAGTGGCTGGAAAGAAGTGGGCTTATGAGGTATGGTTGCAGGTAGGTAATGTAGAGATGTATGAAAGGCATTGTGCAAAGAGGAGGCTAGCGAAGAATGAGGTGAGGGAGGCAAAGACAAAGGCAAATGTAAGGTGGAGCAGATGCTTGTCTGAGAATATTGAAAGGAAAAAAAAGATGTTTTGGAAGGAAGTGAAAAGAGTGAGGAAAGGTAAAAGATGTTTTGGAAGGAAGTGAAGAGTGAGGAAAGGTGAATGTGGTAGGGAGGAGAGGGTGGAAGGAGCAGATAGGCAATTGTTAGTGGATGAAATAAAGGTGAGAGAGAGATGGGCTGAATATTTCAAAAACCTGCTGAATGAGGAGGATGATAGGGAGGCAGAGATTGTGGCTGTGGATAACGAATGAAGAATGCCAATGTTAGGAGATGAGAATGATAGAGATATAACAAGAGAAGAGTTACGTTTGGCATTGAGAGCAATGAAAGCAGGTAAAGCACCAGGGATAGATGGGTGTCATGCTGAATGGTTGTCAAAAGGTGGGGAGGCATTAATAGAATATATGGTTAGGTTGTTGAATGTATGTTTCAGGAAAGGAGGGTCCCAGTTGATTGGAGGAGTGCATGTGTAGTTCCACTCTTCTAAGGGAAGGGAGATAAGTATGAATGTAGTAGTTTTCGGGGAATTAGTTTGTTGAGTGTAGTTGGTAGGGTATATGGAAGAGTGTTAATTGACACAATGAGGAAAGGTAATGAGAGATTGATTGGGGAAGAACAGTGTGAGTTCAGGAGAGGAAGACGATGTGAGGATCAGGTGTTTGCGGTAAGACAGGTGTGTGAGAAGTAATTGGAGAAAGGTAGGGACACTTTTTGGACCTTTATGGATTTAGAGAAAGCTTATGATAGAGAGGGGTTTTGGAGAGTATTATGACTGTATGGAATAAGTGGAAGTTTGTTGAATGCGGTGAAAAGTTTTTACATGAATAGTAGAGCATGCGTGAGAGTTGGGAATGGTATGAGTGATTGGTTTGAAGTAAATGTAGGGTTACATCAAGGTTGTGTAATGTTGCCATGGCTGTTTAATGTGTATATGGATGGAGTGGTAAGGGATATAACTGAAAGAGTATTAGACAGAGGCTTGGAACTAGTGGGTGAGGATGGAAGGTTGTGGAAACTGAGTCAGTTGCTATTTGCGGATGATACAATATTGGAGGCTGATACTGAAAATAAATTAAATCATTTACTGACTGAGTTTGTTAGTGTGTGTGAAAGAAGGAAGTTGCGGGTGAATATTGGTAAAAGTAATGTCATGAGATGCACGAAGAGTGTTAATTTTGGCAGATTGAATGTAGGAGTGAATAGGAAGTTGTTTGAAGAAGTTGAGAGCATTAAGTATCTGTGGTCGCATGTATCAAGGAGTGGACGAGTGGATGTACAGGTAAATCACAGAGTGAAGGAAGCAAGTAAATGTCTAGGTGGGTCAAAAATTGTAACGAGAAATAGATATTTGGGAATGAATACAAAGAGAATGATATATAATGGTGTAATTGAGCTGACAGAATTGTATGGAACAGAGACTTGGAAAACAAGGGAAGATGAAAGGAACAAGTTGAATGTAATAGAGATGAGGTGTTGAGAAGCATAATTTGGTGTATCTAGAATAGATAGACTTATAAATGAGGATGTCAGGTAGAGAGCGGGTGTTGAAAGGAAGCTGTCGGGTGGGTTAGATCAGAGAATGTTGAATTGGTTTGGACACATGGAAAAGATGAGTGATGAATGAATAGTAAAGTGTATGGAGTGCAGAAGTTATTGGAGTAGATGAGGGAAACCTAGAATGAGATGGATGGATGGCATGAAATGGGCATTGAATGCTCATAGAATGTCAGTGGAACATGGAAGAGTGTGTGCAAGAGATAAGAATGAGTGGAGGAGGATTGTTTATAGATGACGTGGGCCAAAGGGATTCTCGCACCTGGCTTAATGAACTGCGAACGGGTGTGAGGGAAGTTGCCATGTGATGAAATGGTGGGGGCAAACCAGCTGCGGCTGTCGGGTCTCATTGTAGAATATCCTTGCCTTCCTACCTTGTGGGTGACCCAAGAAGGGTGGAATGTGTGGAAATGCGGCAACCCTTTTCCCTAAGGAGCTGATAGGAGTGCTTGAGGTATGTGTGGATCGTAGTGAATGTGAATTTCTTGGCTCGGTCACCCCTTTACATTTTTAAATTTTTTTTTTTTTTAAATTTAAACTTTATTTCCATTTCATTACAATGGGTATTCGTCAGCCAGGGCAAGCCCCAACCCCCCACTGTGATGTCCAACCACAGCAGTTCCTGCCAGTAAACAGCTTAAACTCTCGGTCTTGGACGGGGACCGATCTTTCGACCTCGTGAATGCGAAGCCAGCGCGTTACCACTGTACTAGCCAGCAGGGGGAAAGAGGCCAAGTGCATGTGTATATGTGTGCAAGTAATGATGATAATATGTAGAAATGTCTAGGTAAAACTTACTTAGAAGGAAGGGAGCAGAGGGTTAGAGGAAGACAGTGTCTGAATGGAAAAGAATTAGTAGCGGAGTTCCACAGGGTTCAATTTTAGGGCCAAGTTGTTCCTTGTATACATACATAACCTACCGTTCCGTTGGTTCCGGTTTTACGTCACGGACTCCCTTATCAACCAAGGGCTAGGACGGTTGCCTTCTTGCGAAGGACTTGTTTTGGCAGATGTAATCCTTACGCTGAGTGCATGCCTTTGCTAACCTCAGACCGTGACGGGACGCGAACCCTCGACCTGACGCCTCAGAGTCGGAGACGCTACCGACTGAGCCACGGCGACTACACATACATAACCTACCAGAGTCTGTAAATCCAATCATAAATATGTATGCAAATGATTCAAAGATTGTGAAGAAATTAAAAGCCAGCAACAATGGTAAAGAACTTTGGGATGACCTATATAGTGTGCATGAGTGGTCAGAAAAGTGGCTAATGAAATCCACTACTTCTAAATGAAAGGTAATGAGAATGAGTACTAGTGCGAGTAGGACCAAACTTGGATACTCAATAACAGGAGCAGAACTTCAAGAGAGATATTCAGTCCCCATTTAGAAACTCCAGTTAAATAGCATATACATAAGCTGGAAAAAGTTTAATGACATACCTAGAAACTGGTGCCAAAAATACGCAATCTCAATTATGATGAGAGGCTTAGGAAATTAGACTTACCATCACTCGAAGATAGAAGATTGAGCTGGGATATAGTTATGAGGAAAGACTGATGGAATCAGAATTACCATAACTCTAAGCTTGAAGAGTGTGGGGAATATGGTTACGGTTTTTAAATTCCTTCATGTTATGACAGAGTGGATAGGGATCGATATTTTGTATGACTGGTTCTAGAATTAGAGGTAATAGCTTGAAGCTTCGCAAGAAAACTTCTTTGCAAAAACAAACAAACAAACAAACTTTATTTCCATTTCAATACAATGGGTATTCGTCAGCCAGGGCAAGCCCCAACCCCCCACTGTGGTGTCCAACCACAGCAGTTCCTGCCAGTAAACAGCTTAAACTCTCGGTCTTGGACGGGAACCGATCTTTCGACCTCGTGAATGCGAAGCCAGCGCGTTACCACTGTACTAGCCAGCAGGATATAAGGAAGTACATTTTTAGATTAAGAATAGTTGATGACTGCAATTTTCCAAGCAAGGAGGTAGTAAATATAACTCAGTTCATAGTTTTAAGGACAAATATGATAAGTATAACTGTGTATCAAAATGGAATTCATCGAAAAACCGGGCGTTACAAACTTATGACTCTTTCCAGTAGGCAAAATTATGTAATTACAATCTCACACACACACAGACACAGAAGTTTATGAGGAAAGTCATATAGGTACTATTGAAGTCATAAACTCAGTTGGTAACATGGCACGGGAGAGAAAATGTTGGATTTTGATTATGGGAGATTTTAATCATAAAGAGATAGCTTGGATAAATCTTGACCAACACAGTGGTGAGGACTCCTTCTGGGCAAGATTCCTGGATTGCGTACAAGGGAATTTCCTACACCAACATGTAATGGAACCAACGAGGGCCAGGGGTGGGGATGAGCCATCACTACTTGATCTAGTATTCACAGATAATGTGTTGGATATTGAAAAAATTGAGTATGAACCACCAATTGGAAAGAGAGACCACTGTGTGTTGTTGATGGAGTATATCATTGAAGATATTCTGCCATAGAGTAGAGGCACTGAGGACATGAGGAGGAACAATCCAAAAGGAGATTACATCAAAATGAATGAGCTTTTTGCAGTTATTGACTGGAGAACCTTATTTTACAATAAATCTGTACAAGAAATGTATGACAACTTTTGTGAGAAATATGGGAAGATAGTAGATTGCTGCATACCTGTCACCAAAGTAGGTGTAATTCATGCCAGAGAAAAATGGGTCGATTATGAGTGTAAAAGAGCTACGGAGTAGAGAGACAAATGCTGGAAAAGGTATAGGAGGAGAAAAAACATAAATGCCTAGCAAACCTACAAAAGAACAAGAAATGACTACCTACATAAAAGAAGAGAGGCAGAGAGAGACTATGAGAGGGACGTTACCAGGAAGGCTAAAGAAAACCCCAAGCTTTTCCACAGCTTTATCAGAGGAAAACTGAAGGTAAAAGAACAGGTTTTAAGGCTAATATGAGCAGATGGAACCATCACTGAGACGGATGAAGAGATCTGCAAAGAATTGAACAAGGAGTTTCAGTCAGTATTTACAGTAGAAAACACCCCACCCCTCAGATTGCAGAGATGGAAGCTCAAGGGTCGGTATTAGAGAACATCAACCTTACAGCCACAGAGGTATGCAAATCACTGATGGAATTAGATGTTCATAAAGCTACACGTCCTGATTACATATCACCTCATGTACTTAAAAAATGTGCAAACTCAATATCAGTGGCACTGGATATCATATTTAAAAAGTCACTGGAGTTAGGGGAGATTCTAAGATGCTGGAAACAAGCAAATGGGATACCTAACTTCAAAAAGGGAAGGAGGGATACGGCTCTGAACTATAGACCAGTTTCCTTGACCAGCATAGTTTGCAAAGTTATGGAGAAACTACTAAGGAAACATATCTCTCTTCACTTGGAATCCTTCAACTTTTTGTCAGTGAGGCAACATGGCTTCAGAGAAGGTAAATCAACAGTAACAAACTTATTAGAATTTTATGATGAGGTAAGCCGAAGCTTACAGGAAAGAGAGGGCTGGGCAGATTGCATATTCCTTGACCTAAAGAAAGTGTTTGACACTGTGCCACATGGGAGACTTATTAGGAAGTTGCAAGCAATTGCTAAAATAGGTGGAAATGTCTTGGAATGGATAAGAACTTACTTAGAAGGAATGGAACAGAGGGTTAGAATAAGACAGTGTCTGAATGGAGAAGAGTTAGTAGTGGAGTTCCACAGGGTTCAGGTTTAGGGCCACTTTTGTTCCTTGTATATGTAAATAACCTACCAGAGTCAGTATACTCATTCATGAATATGTTTGCAGATGATGCAAAGATTGTGAAGAAAGTAGAAACGAGAACAGTGGTAGAAAACTTCAGGAGGATCTAAATAGTCTGCATGAGTGGTCAGAAAAGTGGCTAATGAAATTCAGTACTTCAAAATGTAAGGTAATAAGATTGGGTACAAGTGCAAGAAGGCCCAAGCTTGACTACTCGGTGGCTGGAGTACAACTTCAAGAGACAGAAAATGAGAGACATCTAGAAGAAAACATACTGACAGATTTGTCTCCAGAAATACATATAAATGGCATAGTAAGGGCAGCATATGCATTCTTATCAAATGTAAGGGTAGCCTTCAGGCACATGGACAAGGAAATGTTCAGAAATATTTATGTAACCTATGTGAGGCCAAAACTCGAATATGCAGCCCCCTTTTGGAATCCGCACTTGAAAAAGCACATAGCTAAGCATGAAAAAGTTCAAAGACATGCCACGAAACTGCTGCCAGAAATACGCAATCTCAGTTATGAAGAGAGGCTGAGGGAATTAGACTTACCATCACTCGAAGCTAGAAGATTGAGGGG
>JAXCGZ010021568.1:0-10000 GCA_037179515.1 Halocaridina rubra
CAATGAATAAGAGTAAAGTATGAATCATGTATTCGGATTCAAGTGTAAAGAAATAATTTAATTATGTGTAGGTGTAACTTGAAATACACGGGCGGCCGCGCACGCGCGCACGAACACATATACATGATGGACAAAAAAAGTCATAACAATAAGAAGAAATTGAAGATAGAATGGATGGAAGAATATAAACAAACAGACCGACATATAGACAGATAGAGGGTCAAACCACAGAGACAGACAAATGAACAGTTTGAGAGAATGTATAGACAATAAATAAATAAATTGACAAACACATGAAAAAAAAACTCGTGGAAAGGGCTTGGGATGATAGATAGACAGCAAGAGACAAAGAACGAGAACCTTATGATCGTAACTCCCCGTCTCCTGGGCGGTTTCATTCTCTACTCAGTAACAATCTATCATATATGTCCTTAAAACTATGAATGCATTAAGCATTTAATGTTTCTTTAGTTAGCGACTTCAAATTATCAACTATTCTTACTCTAAAAAAAAGTGTAAGGGAGAGAGAGAGAGAGAGAGAGAGAGAGAGAGAGAGAGAGAGAGAGAGAGAGAGAGAGAGAGAGAGAGAGAGAGAGAGAGAGAGAGAGAGAGAGAGAGAGAGAGAGAGAGAGAGAGAGAGAGAGAGAGAGAGAGAGAGATTACTCTCCTTTTAACCTTCTCCTATCTTTAAAAGTCAATTTGTTTTCCTTCTCCCTCATCTTTTCCTTCTTCTCCGTTCGGGAGCCCCATTACGTCTCTTACAAGAGATTTTTATTGCCCTCCTATATTGGTTATCTGGAGGTCAGGATAAGGGGAAGGTTTACCCCTAACCTCTTACTAGAAAATGAAAGAAGAAGAAGAAGAAGAAGAAGAAGAAGAAGAAGAAGAAGAAGAAGAAGAAGAAGAAAAAAAAGAAGAAAAGATGAAGAAGAAGAAGAAGAAGAAGAAGAAGAAGAAGAAGAAGAAGAAGAAGAAGAAGAAGAAGAAGAAGAAGAAGAAGAAGAAGAAGAAGAAGAAGAAGAAGAAGAAGAAGAAGAAGAAGAAGAAGAAGAAGAAAAAAGAAGAAGAAGAAGAAGAAGAAGAAGAAGAAGAAGAAGAAGAAGAAGAAGAAGAAGAAGAAGAAGAAGAAGAAGAAGAAGAAGAAGAAGAAGAAAGAAGAAGAAGAAGAAGAAGAAGAAGAAGAAGAAGAAGAAGGAGAAGGAGGAGGAGGAGGAGGAGGAGGAGGAGGAGGAGAAGAAGAAGAAAGAAGAAGAAGAAGAAGAAGAAGAAGAAGAAGAAGAAGAAGAAGGAGAAGAAGAAGAAGAAGAAGAAGAAGAAGAAGAAGAAGAAGAAGAAGAAGAAGAAGAAGAAGAAGAAGAAGAAGAAGAAATGGCGTAGGGATCGAGACGGACGAATGGTGACAAAAGAATAAGGGTGGAATTATTTTGCTCGCCATTTATGACCTTTGATTTAGGAGATTAAATGGCTGGAGGAGTGTTTGCAAGACAAGAATTTTCCTCCTCAATGTCTCCTTTTAGTCATTTCCAAATTTTTTAATACATTTTGTGTATTTCAATGCCAAAAGTTACTGCATCAATGAAAGAAGTCTTGAAAATATATTTTGTTCGGTTAAAACCTAATGTAAAGATCTTGACTCAAATAGTAAACATTTTGGAATAACTGGGTAAATATTTTATCCCTCATTTGGGGTGGGGGAGGAATATGAGCCCTAATTATGAGCCTGGCATCAAGCTGTCACCATCTCTATAACTAAAAAAAAAAAAAAGTTAGTTAAATGTATGAGCTCATGAACAACGTATCTTCCTTCCCGTCTCCTCATCGGTTCCATTTTAGACTTAGTGATACTTATCATACCTGTCCTTAAAACTATGGATTTACATAGCATTAACTACCTCCTCGCTTAGCCAATTCCAATTATCAACTACTCTTACACTGAAAAAGTATTTCCTTACATCCTGCAAAGAAGTTTTCTTACGAAGCTTCAAACTATGACCTCTAGTTCTAGAGTCAGCCATATCAAAATATCGATCCCTATCCACTCTATCATAACCATGAAGGAATTTAAAGACTGTCACCATATCCCCCCTCACTCTTCTAGCTTCGAGTGATGGTAAGTCTAATTCCCTCAGCCTCTCATCATAACTGAGATTGCGTATTTCTGGCACCAGTTTCGTGGCATGTCTTTGAACTTTTTCAAGCTTAGCTATGTGCTTTTTCAAGTGCGGATTCCAAAAGGGGGCTGCATATTCGAGTTTTGGCCTCACATAGGTTACATAAATATTTCTGAACATTTCCTTGTCCATGTGCCTGAAGGCTACCCTTACATTTGATAAGAATGCATATGCTGCCCTTACTATGCCATTTATATGTATTTCTGGAGACAAATCTGCCAGTATGTTTACTCCTAGATCTCTCTCATTTTCTGTCTCTTGAAGTTGTACTCCAGCCACCGAGTAGTCAAGCTTGGGCCTTCTTGCACTTGTACCCATTCTCATTACCTTACATTTTGAAGTATTGAATTTCATTAGCGTGTGTGCGTGTGTGTGTGTGTGTGTGTGAGAGAGAGAGAGAGAGAGAGAGAGAGAGAGAGAGAGAGAGAGAGAGAGAGAGAGAGAGAGAGAGAGAGAGAGAGAGAGAGAGAGAGAGAGACTATGAGCCGTTTGGTAGAATATCGAAGGGCAGTAAATTTCCCTAATTAACAATACAATGTCGCCTCTTTTGTAGGAATTTCCATGGTGTCAATTTTTTTTTTATAAATTTATTTTTATTTGTTGCACACACGTAAACACACATACATGCATACACACATACACACGCATATATATATATATATATATATATATATATATATATATATATATATATATATATATATATATATATATATATATGAAGCAAAAAAAAGGCCCATAAATAAAACACAAAAGAAGCGAAGATGTACTATATATTACGACTGGACTCCAGTCCTCTTCAGGTACCTGAAGAGGACTGGAGTCCAGTCGTAATATATAGTACATCTTCGCTTCTTTTTGTGTTTTATTTATGGGCCTTTTTTTTTTGCTTCGTATTGTTCTGTGATATAACAGTTTATTTTGCATATATATATATATTATATATATATATATATATATATATATATATATATATATATCGACCCCATATAAAAGTGGGAAAAGATGTAGACGAAGAAGAATATATATATATATGTGTGTGTGTGTGTGTGTGTGTGTGTGTGTGTGTGTGTGTGTGTGTGTGTGTGTGTGTGTGGTGTGTTTATATATAAGTATTTTAATTACGGAGGGAAAACAGGAAACAGCGGAGTTCCTTAGCACTTCTGAGTATACCTACCCTACCAAGCTTCGGAGGTAACTTATTGACAAAGCAGAGAGGAGCCATATATATGGAGTACTTCTGCAATGTGTCTCAGTTTGTGTGTTTGTGTGTGTGCGTGTATATGTGTGCATGAATGCGTGTGTGTTTGTACCTCATATCGGAAAGATGCATACAGGTGTGTTTAAATGGCCGCTTCATTAGCTAAATGTTTTTTTTGGAGAGGTGTTGGGTGGGGGGGGATGCTGATAGTAGGTGAAGGAGGTTTACCTATTTTTTTTTCCTTTACTTGCTTTTAAACTAGTTATGGTGGACAGATAGATACAAGATTTCATAAAAGGTGTTCCTTTTTTTTTCTTACGGTTATTTGGAGAGAGATTTAGTATGTATGTGTTTATATGTAAGTATGTATGTTTCATGCATTAATATATATATATATATATATATATATATATATATATATATATATATATATATATATATATATATATATATATATATATATATATATGTTTGTGTGTGTGGGTGTGTGTACATGTATGTATGTATGAATGTGTTTTCTCCTTGAGGCTTGGGGGCTAGAATACTTCCTACGTGTTCCCCTGCATGTCGCAAAGTCGAGTAAATGAGAATGAGTGAGGGAACTAGTAATCCCCGTCTATGTTACATAGATAGATTGATATATACATATGTGAGTGTGTATTTATGTACGTACGTATGCATGTGTAGTTAGTTGGATACTTTTCCTGGTAATAAAATGATAAATTTGTTAATATTTCATGAAATAAGAATCCTCAAGGTTAACGAAATGCATGTGAAAAGCATTCAAGAGTGATCTGGTAACCTTGCTGTTTACGACTATAGGCGACATCACTGATGTTTCAGGCAGTAGTCACCGTGGCTCAAGCGGTAGCGTCCGCGACTTTGAGGCGTCAGGTGGAGGGTTCGCGCCCCGTCACGGTCTAAGGTTAGCAATGGCTTGCACTCAGGGTAACGATTACATCCTCCAAAACAAGTCCTTTGCAAGACGGCTACCGTCCTAGTCCTTGGTAGAAAAGGGAGTCCGTGACGTAAAACCGGAATGAACTGATGTTTTAGGCAGCTGTTTACTTATATTACCTTAAGTTGGTGTTCTACTCTCGCTACTTTTAACTTTCGCTAAAGGTTTGACTTATTTGTAAAAGTTTTATTATCCAAGTCACTGAAAATACAGTATATTGTCATTGTATTAAATAGAAAATGAACTATGACTATAGTCATGATTATTACGTATTATAATGAATGCAAAAATATATAATGTAGAGCACAGTCATTATTTCTGGACACACTTCTGATATTATATTTTCACTATTTTAGCGTACGCTAAAAATAACTCATTTTCAAAAGTACTTTTTCTTCGTCCATAACAAATTAAAATAGAATTATGATATAGAAATAAAATAAAATAAAATTATAGTAATAATCAATAATTATCATATTTTTTTTTAATTTAGAGCAAATACGAACTTTATATACCAGAGGAATTGCCTTTTGATATTCTGTGTTTTATATTCCATAGAGTCTTCTGCCTTTCAAAAGAACCCTCGAACTTCCTCCCTCTCAACATATCTTTAATAAAGAGTAAAAGGGATTTTGGCGACAGAAATTGTTGACTTATTTACCCTGATTTTCATTGACTTTGACTTCAGTGTATTGAGTTCTGAAGTCTCTTCACTTTTCTCTATCAACAGACTTTTCATTACATTAGTTGATCTCTCTAAAGATGGGTTTACATGATATACTTCTATGTCACAATGACATTGTGTGTTTTAGATTATTTTCTTATTAATTCATATATATATATATATATATATATATATATATATATATATATATATATATATATATATATATATATATGTGTGTGTGTGTGTGTGATTACCTAATTGTGATTACCTAATTGTGTTTACGGGAAAGAGCCCAAAGCTCGTATCTTCCCGTCTCCTGATCGGTGTGTGTGTGTGTGTGTGTGTGTGTGTGTGTGTGTGTGTGTGTGTGTGTGTGTGTGTGTGTGTGTGTGTGTGTGTGTGTGTGTGTGTGTGTGTGTGTGATATATATATATATATATATATATATATATATATATATATATATATATATATATATATATATATATATATATATATGTAAGTGGCTACGGAAGGAAATTGAAAGAAATTTTTAGATCCTTAGCGCCTTCAAGTTTCTTACTCATCTTCAGATAGATATATGTTGCCTTTGGAATTGGCTCAAAGTTTTGAATTATAACCATTCTAGCTTGCTTGGCCATAAAGTCTGTTACCCATTATTTCTTTTTTGGAGATCTGGCCACACTTTTCTCATTAAAAAAAAAAAACTAATATGCGCATTATAAGTACCAAATAAAAACATACCTAACCAGCCGAGACAACCAACTAAGGCACTTGGGGTCCAAGCCAGCATACTCTGGTGCCGATCCTTAACCCAGATAAAGAGGAAATAGCGATGACCTAAACCATGTCTAGCCTATGAAGTAGAGTAGGCTGGTGCTGGTCAAGTTTAGAGACCCTACATGAATGTTGAATAACCTGAAGAAAAATGAATAGAAATTGGCCTAACCAGATATCTGACTGTAGATAAGAATAGGAATTGGATGCCCACTCCATCGGGAATCTCGACAAGTCTGTTTCATGAATGCGGTTATGAGCATATTTTAATCGTGGACGGCATATTTAGAGCTTCATTCTCCTCCTTATGAAGGTTGGAATGTATTGAAGTCCCTTACTACTTTTAGCGGGTGTCATGTATTTTAATTCAGCGCTAATGGCGGAAGGGTGGAATGTATTTAAGTCTCGCACTACTTCCAGCGGGTGTCATGTAATTTTAAATCTGCCCTAATGGCGAAAGGTTGGCATGTTTCTGAATCAGTGGACGGTAGAATCTCTCTCTCTCTCTCTTTATCTAATTCATCGGTCAGACATCTCCCAGAGCATTTGAATCCCTCTCTACGAACCATCATTATCAGCCTCCAAATGATAATAATAATAATAATAATAATACTTTATTTCCACTTCAATACAATGGGTATTCGTCAGCCAGGGTAAGCCCCAACCCCCCACTGTGGTGTCCACCCACAGCAGTTCCTGCCAGTAAACAGCTTAAACTCTCGGTCTTGGACGGGAACCGATCTTTCGACCTCATGAATGCGAAGCCAGCGCGTTACCACTGTACTAGCCAGCAGGCTAATGAGGTTGTATTAGATTCATTAGATGCCTTTTAGGTTATCTTCACCAGACTTTTGTCTTGTTCTCTTAAAGGCAAACATGGAGGTGCAGATTATTATCATGCTAGGGTGTTATCTTGAATTTATTTACTTATTTATTTATTTGTTTGTTTATATATGTATATATTTATTTATTTATTTGTTTGTTTGTTTCGGTTTTACGTCACGGACTCCCTTTTCTACCAAGGGCTAGGACGGTTGCCATATTTTTTTATTTTTTTATTTATCTATCTATTATTTATCTATGTATCTTTAGAATGGTATTAATTTTTTCTTGATCCATATGAATCATTAAGTTGCTCTATCAGTACAGACAGGTAGAGAAGTTACTCTTGTTGTAACCGCAGGTATTTCACCAAACTCGGTAAGTGCACTATTAGATGTATGATGTCAGCGATGGAAGATGACTTCTATGAGCTTGAGCTTCGGTAAAGTAAAAATGTTCGTCCTGCAGAAGAACAATAGAAAAAAAAACTCGAGAACCAGGTTAAGTAAAATTACGTGGAGTAAACATATACCATATTTGATAAACGGTATATGCTTTTTGTTTCCTTCTTTCATATTTGCTTCTCATTTAGTTTACTGTGATTAAATGTGATTGTGACTGTGAACACAAAGCAATACCGAATACTGTTTCCTCTGTATGACTCCGGTAACTTATCTATAGATACTCACTATTATGGTTTTTTTTTTTCTCTCTACGTAGTTACTGGTTTTTACCTATAGTCTGAAATTAGGATTGCCGTGAAGCAAGGACCACTTGATTATTGCAGTTGCAAAGTGATTGATTTCGATTAAGTTTTACTCTATGTACCGTCAAGTATCAAAAGACATTGGAAGTAAGATATCCTTTATAGTACACTTTAGAGGTTCGACTACCTAGGTAGCATCTAATTAGTTGCAGTAGTTTACCTTTGACCCCTAAAGTTGCTAAATGATCCAAAATAACGGAATTTACACTGGGAACTCCTCAGGGAGGAGTTCTGTCTCCCCTTCTCTTTAACATCTTAATGGATAAGCTTCTCAAGTCTCTCAGACTACCAAATGATGAATGCACCATCATATGTTATGCAGACGACATATGTATAAATCGTGGGTTATTGGTGCAGAATGCCATAAAGGCTAATCTAGGTTTTAAATTGACGGTACATAGAGTAAAACTTAATCGAAATCAATCACTTTGCAACTGCAATAATCAAGTGGTCCTTGCTTCACGGCAATCCTAATTTCAGACTATAGGTAAAAACCAGTAACTACGTAGAGAGAAAAAAAAACATAATAGTGAGTATCTATAGATAAGTTACCGGAGTCATACAGAGGAAACAGTATTCGGTATTGCTTTGTGTTCACAGTCACAATCACATTTAATCACAGTAAACTAAATGAGAAGCAAATATGAAAGAAGGAAACAAAAAGCATATACCGTTTATCAAATAATGTATATGTTTACTCCACGTAATTTTACTTAACCTGGTTCTCGAGTTTTTTTTTCTATTGTTCTTCTGCAGGACGAACATTTTTACTTTACCGAAGCTCAAGCTCATAGAAGTCATCTTCCATCGCTGACATCATACATCTAATAGTGCACTTACCGAGTTTGGTGAAATACCTGCGGTTACAACAAGAGTAACTTCTCTACCTGTCTGTACTGATAGAGCAACTTAATGATTCATATGGATCAAGAAAAAATTAATACCATTCAAAAGATACAAAGATAAATAATAGATAGATGAAAAAAAAAATAAATAAATATGGCAACCGTCCTAGCCCATGGTAGAAAAGGGAGTCCGTGACGTAAAACCGAAACAAATAAACAAATAAATAAATAAATATATACATATATAAACAAATAAATAAATAAGTAAATAAATTCAAGATAACACCCTAGCATGATAATAATCTGCACTTCCATGTTTGCCTTTAAGAGAACAAGACAAAAGGCTGGTGAAGATAACCTAAAAGGCATCTAATGAATCTAATACAACCTCATTTGGAGGCTGATAATGATGGTTCGTAGAGAGAGAATCAAATGCTCTGGGAGATGTCTGACCGATGAATTAGATAAAGAGAGAGAGAGAGAGATTCTGCCGTCCACTGATTCAGAAACATGCCAACCTACCGCCATTAGGGCAGATTTAAAATTACATGACACCCGCTGGAAGTAGTGCGAGACTTAAATACATTCCACCCTTCCGCCATTAGCGCTGAATTAAAATACATGACACCCGCTAAAAGTAGTAAGGGACTTAAATACATTCCAACCTTCATAAGGAGGAGAATGAAGCTCTAAATATGCCGTCCACGATTAATATGCTCATAACCGCATTCATGAAACAGACTTGTCGAGATTCCCGATGGAGAGGCACCCCAATTCCTATTCTTATCTACAGTCAGATATCTGATTAGGCCAGTTGCTATTCATTTTTCTTCAGGTTATTCAACATTCATGTAGGGTCGCTTAGCTTGACCAGCACCAGCCTACTCTACTTCGTAGGCTAGACATGGTTTAGGTCATCGCTGGGTTTTTAATGACGGATGCCCTTCCTTACGCTATTTCCTCTTTATCTGGGCTAAGGATCGGCACCAGAATTTGCTGACTTGGACCCCAAGTGCCTTAGTTGGTCGTCTGGGCTGGTTAGGTAAGTTTCTGTTTGATATTCATAACACAAATATTAGTTATTGTTTTTTTTTTTAATGAGAGAAGTGTGACCAAATCTCCAAAAAAGAAAAAATGGGTTACAGACTTTAAGACCAAGCAAACTAGAATGATTATAATTCAAAACTTTGAGCCAATTCCAAAGGCAACATATATCTATCTGAAGATGAGTAAGAAACTTGAAGGCGCTAAGGATCTAAAAATTTCTTTCAATTTCCTTCCGTAGCCACTTACATATATATATATATATATATATATATATATATATATATATATATATATATATATATATATATATATATATATATATATATATATATGAATTAATAAGAAAATAATATAAAACACACACTGTCATTGTGCCACGGAAGTATATCATGTAAACCCATCTTTAGAGAGATCAACTAATGTAATGAAAAGTCTGTTGATAGAGAAAAGTGAAGAGACTTCAGAACTCAATACACTGAAGTCAAAGTCAATGAAAATCAGGGTAAATAAGTCAACAATTTCTGTCGCCAAAATCCCTTTTACTCTTTATTAAAGATATGTTGAGAGGGAGGAAACTCGAGGGTTCTTTTGAAAGGCAGAAGACTCTATGAAATAAATAACACAGAATATCAAAAGGCAATTCCTCTGGTATATAAAGTTCGTATTTGCTCTAAATTAAAAAAAAAATATGATAATTATTGATTATTACTATAATTTTATTTTATTTTATTTCTATATCATAATTC